>CAUJRU010001687.1:0-123339 GCA_963277665.1 Viscum album
ATGTGTGGGTGGTTTTGAGTGATTTCATGAATGTGTGTGTGTTGTTGGTTTATATCATTTGTGACTACTTCTTTTTGGGTTTTTATATTTCTCCTTTAGCCGTCTTGTTTCCTTGGTTATACTTCCCCTAAGAGTGCTTGTTGGTTTTGTGCTTGGGTGCTTCTCCGATTCCTTTTGCGGGTTTGTAAGTGGTGCATATGCTGGGATCTTATGCTATTTTGTGGGTTTCTAGTGTGCTATTGATATGATACAATATATATATATGGCGTATTCATTAGATGAAATGTGGAAACACAAGTGATGGAAGTTTTTAAAATAGAAATTAAAACGAGTGAAAAGGAAATAAAAGGGGAAGGTGGGGGGGGGGGGGCTATTGCGGGTTGGAATGCTGGTGGTAGTAGGTTGAAATGAAGGTGGGAGGGGGATGGTGTGGGATGGATGTGGCTGGATCATGGCCAAATCAGGGAATCACCGCAGTGTGACCGCGACGTGTTGGCCCGGTCCAGCGACATCCGTGGGGCAGCATCTTCCGGCAAGGAGCGAAGGGAGCAGAAGGAGGTGGGGCAACATTCCGGTTGTCGCCCCGCCGATAGAAATTTTGATTAGTCAGTCTCAACATTGATTACAAGACTCATGTAATACTATCACCGTGAACCGACACATGGTGTCATCCTGGAGTAGATCCAAATCACGGCATTACCGCAGCTTGACCGCGGCATGACCGCAGCGTGACCGCGGCGTGTTGGCCCGATCCAGCGACATACACGGGGAAGAATCTTCCGGCCATGAGCGAAGGGAGTGGGAGGAGGCGGGGCAACATTCCGGTCATTGCCCCACCGATAGAAATTGTGATTAGTCAGTCTCATCATTGATTACAAGAATCATAGAATACTATCACTGTGAACCGCTGCGGGGTGTTGTCCTGGAGCAAGGCCAAATCACGACATTACCGTGGCGTGACTGCGGCATGTTGGCCCAGTCCAGCGACATCTGTGGGGCAACATCTTTCGGACAGGAGCAAAGGGAGCAGGAGGAGGCGGGGAAACATTCCGGTCATCACCCCGCCGATAGAAATTGTGATTAGTCAGTCTCAACATTGATCACAAGACTCATGGAATACTATCACTGCGAACCACCACGTGGTGTCGTCCTGGAGCAGAGCCAAATAACAGCATTACCGTGGTGTGACCACGGCATGAACACAACGTGACCACGACATGTTGGCCCGGTCCAGCAACATCTATAGGGAAACATATTCCAGCCAGAAGCGAAGGGAGTATGAGGAGGCGGGGTAACATTCCGGTCGTCACCCCTCTGCGGGGTGTCATCCTAAAGCAGGGCCAAATCACGACATTACCACGGCGTGACTGCGGCATGAACACGGTGTGACCGCGGCGTGACTGCGGCGTGTTGGTCCGGTCCATCGACATCCGCGGGGAAGCATCTTCCGGCCAGGCGTGAAGGGAGCGAGAGGAGGCGGGGCAACATTCCAACCATCGCCCCGCCGGAAGATGATAGAATAGATCAACTATTTAAAATGCTATAACAAGGGATCTCCAGAGAATGTTGTAGTGAGTGGCACAATGATGCAACGTCTAAAGGGCAACAAAATGATGGAAAAGAATCATACAACCTACACAAATTATTTACAAATTCATTCACTTTGCCTAAACATGATAATTTTATTTATAATATTCAAAGCGTGAAAAGGAAAGTGTCATGGTCAAGGCATATGCCTACTCGGGCAATGCCATTTAAGTTAAACAAGTATGATATGCCAATTTATATTATTCAAAGAAAACAAAAACTAACTATCCAAAAAAAACACCAACAAGAGTCATATGAAAGACTCAACCCAAATCTAAACATGATACAAATAACTATCAGTACTCTTTGGTTTAGAAGACATCGCACCTCCATTGGAGGGGTTTCATTATAAAATCATGGAATTTCTTTATCACTCAATTTATTTAATTATATTTATCATTTATTCTAAAACTCATTCAGCACAAATCAAATTCAATAATTTAAGCAACTAGATCAACATAACTATCACTGTGAGTTTTCGTAGACAGCGCACCTCCGTTGGAGGGGTTTTATTATAAAAACATTACTTTATCAAATGAAACAATTATATTAAAGAACAATTATTCCAGATATGCAATTCAATATAATTATGCAGAATTAAGAAAGAAGATAAATTCAATTTAAAGCATTCTTGAATTAAAGAGGCTAGAAGAGGGATCCTACCTCAAGGTGGAACCAAGCCGTCTACTTCGGCTTTTGGAGCTTTCTAACTAAAAGTTTTTGCTCCCCCACTGGGTATACGCACCTTCACACATTAAATGTATTTTACAGAAACCTTCAAATTAAATGGGAAATGTCTCACATAAAATTTAAAGAGGAAGGTGGAAAACATAAAAAACATAAAAAACATTGAAAATAAAGTAGAAACACGAACCTGGATGTTTGTTTATGCTTCCAACAATAGTATGATTCGATCTTCAACAGGTGCATGAGGTACTATCCAGCTTTTTGTGTGCCCAGAACACTCAAGAAAAATGTTATTAAATAATAAAATAACTAATGGAAATAAAAGAAAAGAAAATGGAATAGAATTTTTAGGTTTCAAACCCCGAAAAGGGGCTATTTTTAACCTATCCACAACTGGACAATTCCAGCAGGTCAACCCCAGTCCATTTGCGGGTGTGGTCATCAGAGTAGGAACCACCTCATATTTTTTATATTGAGTGTTGATTGTAGTTCCCATTAAACTTCAACTTGAGTGAATTCAATACGATGTACATTAAGACCTCTCAGTAGCTCTTCCCGGTATGCACCCCCTTATCATCAACCGGACTACTTAAGTGATAGTTCTTATACAATAATCAACCTAAACCCATATGTTTAATGAGATATAACACAGAAGCAGAGTCATGTATATAAGGTTTCATAAAGAACAAATGTTAAAGCCATGAATTATTGGTCTAATACCAGCCAAATAAGCATAATGAATGAACTGTTTAATCGCGAACCACAAATAAATAGTAAAAATGAAATATGGCATATCAAAGTTTTTAATCCAGATAATGGTATTTACATATTTATTAGGAATTTCAATATGGACAGTGACAAGAATGAATAATTAGAAAATACACCTCTCAACATTATAGTTTTAGTATGGTAATAAGAAATAAATGAACATGCCAAAATGTTACCGTCGAGCAGTAGGGAGCATTAAGAGTATATTGCCTTAAGATTACATTGTCAAATAGATTAGTCTTATGGATTGTAAAATTGACGTCGTTGACCTGTCACCTGCTCTACAGACCTCCCCCCTTCCCCCTACCCCTACCCCTACCCCCTGCCCCCTTCCCCACTCCACCCTACCTGCCCCTGTACCCCTGCACCCTCCCCCATACCCCCCTACCCCCTACCACTGCCCCCTGCCCCTGCCCCATCCACCCTTCCCCCTGCCCCCTACCCCCTTCCCCTCCACCCTTCCCCCCTGCACCCCTCCACCCTCCCCTGCCTCTGTCCCCTACCCCCTGCCCCCACCTCCTTACCCCCTTCCCCCCTACACCCCTCAACCCTGCACCCGGCCCCCTGCCCCCTGACCTCTACCCCCTCCACCCTCCCCCTGCTCCATGCCCCCTGCCCCGTGCCCCCTTCCCCCTCCACCCTACCCCCTGCACCCTGCCCCCCTCTACCCTGCCCCCTGCCCCCTACCCCCAGCCCCCTCTCCCCAGCCCCCTAGCCTGCACATCCCCCCCTGCACCCACCTGCCCCCTCCATCCATTCCCAGTTTATAAATAATGTTTTTTATTATGTACAAGTGTTTTATGAACCTAATTTTTATATGATACTAAACATTTAGATCTTTGAATGTATTATTATGTTATTTGTCTTAAAAATTCTGTAATAGACAAGTAAAAGTAGGTTGGTTTTCTATATAATGACATCCCAATGTCCCTTTACATGGTTTTACATGAATATGATAACAAATACCACTATTAGAATAATATATTTTTGAGTACATATCATTTTATACATTAAAATTCCAACACCTGAGGAATATGGAACTTTCTCCATGTATTGGCACTCTTCTTCCATTGTGAGTTCTTATGCCTTGGTCAAGTTGAAGTGGCATTCAAGATGGATAGTCACTGTTTCTCACCTATTCATGCCCAGCCTTTTGATGATCCTATTGATATGATCCTTCTAGGTTATTACTAAATCTACATTCTTATTATCTATTTCTATAATTATCCACAATATCTTTTCGAATTTCTTGGGATTTTTCATCTCAAAACCTCCAATAAATTATCCATATATTTATAAATCATTCAATCATCTAGTCAAAGTAGAAACATGTAATTGAAATACAATATAAAATTTATGAAAGTACCATTATCCCATTTATTTCAGTAGAAGTAATTATCTCTATTGTAACTATCAAAGCCTTCATCAGTGATAAATGATTCAAATTTATGATTCCACTATCACAGTACTTGCATTATTCTATACAAGATCTTATAAAATATACAAACCAAATCATGGATCCCAATTACTGGTACTCATATTGGTTGTTTCATGTTGATTTATTCCTTTAACCCACCATGAAGCAAAGTTGTCTTGATTTCCACCAAATCTAGAAGCATATTTTCCAATTCCACCATACTTAGAATTTTTTAGATGATATAATGATTATATTTAGTAAGAATATTTTCAAAAATTAAACTTTTTAATTCTACTAATAACACATTATTACCATCCATACTTTTTATCATTTATAAACATCATTCTATTAATTAATTTAGTAAAACCACTTATTTTCAAGTTCCTTTTTACCCACTTAAAGTTCAGCCATATCGGATTTTTTTAACTTCAAAGAAGCCATCTCTTTATTCATGGAATATTCCACTAATTTGAATAAAAAATTATAGTTTAATTTGGATTTTCATATTTCAATTCATTCGATGGAAGTATATAATTAATTTAAACCCCATAACTTTGAACCAATCTACTAATTTTGGTTGATCTCATCAACTGAATCATATTTTCTAAACTAATCGACTTAGTTATTCATACATGTACATGAATTTCTATTATTTTAATATTGAACATGTACTTTCACTTCTCCCATCCATGATTTAGCTGCACATAAACTCTTTTGATGAACAAATGATTTTTTAATTTTTATAATTCAAGTTCCTTTAGCACTAGAATCTGAGTTATTTGGAATTTATTAAATTCTAGTAACCTTACTATGATAAACATGGGATTTAAATGTGGGTTCTTCATTAATATAATTCCCAATCAAGTTCTAATAATTCAACTAAACTATTTCATTTAAGAAAATATCTCTCCTTTTGAGGATTTTTTTATTCATCATCCCACAAATGATATCCAAAATCATTATAATCATATACAAGGAAGAAAAAAATTTTATATTTTGATTCAAGTTTGTCTCATTAATTAGATTTTTTTTTTGAAATTGAGTCCACTATGCCAACCTTTATTTTCTATTAGGAAACAATTCAACTTTTGATTGTACTCCCTTTATGGAAAAGCATTCCATGAAGTAAACAGAAATACATCAAATTTTTTATTCTAAAAAAATCATTAAATTTCTAGTAGAATCATCAATAAAATTAATTAATTAAATTCAACCACAATATTACTTTATAGGGGTAGGTCCCCAAACATCTTCATAGACAAACTCCAACTTTTGGTTTCTATGATTCTGAAAATCTAAGTTGAAAAAAACTTTTCTCTTCTTTCCTAACACATAACATTCACACTTTCCAATTTTTTTATGATCAAGATTTGTTATTATGTTATCCTATAGAACATTTAAATTCTTTTCACTAAGGTGATTAAAAAAATAGTAAAAAAAAATTAGATCATCAAAGTAATACTTATAAAAATTTCCCCTCCATTTAAATTTCTAGTGAAGTAGAGAGTTCCATCATTTACTCCTTGTGAAACTATCATTGATCCATTGGTAAATTTATTTAACTTATTTTCAAAAATATTTCTAAAGGCTACATAATTATGTTTCCAAATTAAAATTCGTTTTATTTACAAATCATGGTTTTTTGAAACTTCCATTAACTTTAATAATCATCCATTATTTATTTATATGCTCAGTTATCCTTTTCTAGTAACTTCTAGGGATTCACCATTCACCAGATGGGATCTTAAAAACATCCTTGATACATAATTAACTATTTATATTTGATCACAAATGTATTAATAAGAATATCTGGAATCAGTCACCCAAGATTATACTAGAGTATTCACACTCAATAAATAGAACTTGGTAACTTCCGTTATTTAAATAGAATATAAACTATTTGAAATTGACTCATTTGTGGTTTTATCCTTATTATTCTTGCATTAAATCTTGATATTTTCATTCCTCACATATTTAAAAAATATGGTACAGTGACCAGCCAACATAATTTGACTCCACACATGAGGTTTTTATTTCATTGGTTTCTTATGATAGACTTTATTTTGATGGGGTTACCTTCCCCTTCCATTATTATTAAGGGAACTATAAATTGGATATTGAACTTACCTTTTCTTAATATATTCAATTAGTATCAAATTAATAATAACATTGAACCACAAATATATTTTTCCACAAGAATTACTAATAGTCATAAGTATAGAATCCAAGCTCTCTAGAAGTGAAGATTTAAAAAACACATATACATTATAAAAAAAGCAACCTTTGCTGATTAAATCTACCCAAAAAACATATTAAATTCATTCACATGATGTATCACTGGTTTTACTTATGAAAACATTAATTTTAACAACCATCGGAACATGAAAACAGTTTTGAGGGCCATCATGTTTTTATACATATCCATCAATGCGTTCATAGCATCTGAAAATTTATCAACCAACTCTGAGTTCACTTTTACAACCCTATCATTAATTTGATGTTAGTTATTCTAGCTATGAAAACTCATCAACCAACTCTGAGTTCACTCTTCCAACCCTATATTTAGAAACTGGGAATGGATCTCCCTTCAATACTAATGCTTTATATATTCTTGTTTAGGACATGTCAGTGACTGAAATTTCCGGATCTGAAAACTGTTCAAGTATCACAGAGGGTGGATTTGATGAATTTTTCTGATGAATTACTATTACTATACAATATGTAGTAGTGTTTATGTACCTACTGATTAAATGCGTTAATCTAGTTAGCATTACCCTCTGGCCATGTGGAGAAGGCTAGCAGAAGATAGGTTTGTACTATGTACAAGTCTGATGGAAAATATCAGCTGTCAAATTATTCATTTTTCCTTGTTCTTTTGAAGGAAAGGAGTAGGAGGGTGACTGTAAATCACCATGCATGGTAATTTTGAGTTAACATTACACTAGTAGGCCTATAAACTAACTTCTAATGAAAGGGATAATAAAGTATTAAAAAGTAACACTTATGATACATAATTAGTGTGCTGTTTTGATAATGGAAACCTTACCTCTTGGCTAGATGAAGACAATGGATCTTGAGCACCAGTAACATGGACATGGCTAAGGGAAACATAAAAAGTTATCCAATCTTGTTTCATGGCCTCCAGGTAATACTCATGTGTGTTCTACAATAAAACTTTAATGCATGCGAACGTTTTTATTGGTCACATGTATGTTCATAGAAAGGATAGATTAAGGCAGTTGTCATCATCATGTGTTTCTTTTTTTCTTTGTTAAAATGAGATTAGACCTAACCTAAATCCCACTATCCCTAACACTTGGTTAATTTCACCCCTTACATTAGGTAATGCTTTCTACATCTAATGATATCACTATGTTTATGGTACAAGGATTAAAACCCAATATACTTTTCACATAGGGCATGGGAGTAGAAACAATACGTTGTGTTTTAGTACTAAGTAGTAAAACCAATCCACTATTATTATTGTATTTTGATGTAAACCAAATCCTATATTATAAGAAAAAATTATCTATGAGCAATAAATTTGGAACAACTTATGAGGAGATACAATATTGGAATAGTAATAATGTTTTTAATACAATTAGTTTTTACCAACATTCAACAAGTCACAAACTAAAAAAAGAGATAGAAAAGGAAAATAAGTTATTATCTATGTGTAGAGATGTACATCTCTTGAAATTAAGATAAATCATAGAGAATATAGTAGTCCCAAAAATAGGCACTTGCAGAAATCCCAGGGAGGAGCAGTAGAAAGAGTTGAATTTCAGGAAACCATATCTTGCTGTGTAGAGAAAAATAAAGAAGTTGTTAACAAATATAAAAAGATGCTAATTCATTAAGAATAATACCTTTCATGTTTCTATCGCCTGGAATAAAAACCCTTTCCCATAGTGCAATTATAGATTCAAGCTGGCCTGACACTAAGAGGAAGTATCCATCAAAGCAGTTTCATGACACAAAGGCTTGGGGAATCCCTTCCACCTGAGAAAACTATAGGAAAGGAAGAAATGATCATATTGTAAATTAATACATTGAAATATATAGATTATTTAATGGAAACTCACATAGATCCCCCTGTAGATGATAATTCCTCAAGAATAATACCTTTCACGATTCTATCACCTAGAATAAATACTGTTTCGCTCGGCACAACCATAGCTCAAAGTTGGCCAGACACTTAGAGGAAGTATCCATCAAATAAGTTTGATGATACAAAGGCATGGAGAATCCCCTCCACATGAGAAAAGCTTGGGAAAGGTAGAATCTACATACTTGTATGGAATAAAAGATGGACCTGTTTGAAAAAAAATATGAACAAATTAGAACCAAAATATGGACCTGTTAAATTCTGGAATAAAAGATGAACCTGTTTGAAAAGATGGCACTAATTGGACCTTCCTAACTCAACTCCTTGGAGAGGTTATTTGTCTGTCTTGTGTTGTACTGTTATCTCCTTGTGTAATTGAAACAACAAAACATAAAACATTAAGATATAAGGAAGAATATAAATAATATAAAGATACGATACAATACATGCACCTTTTATTAGTAGAATATCATACACGGTTCAGGTCATACTTTGGTTGTGTTTCAATAGCACACTTGAAGCAAAAAATAGCCTCATTTGGCATTTCTAGAGCCTGTAAAAGGTTAAAAAATTGCCTCAGTCAAGTAAACGATCAAGCACTTGCAGCAACACAACGTAACCACAATATACCTTATAGACATTTCTAAGGTTTAGGTAGGCATCAGAAAATGTAGGTTTCATCTTTAAAAATTCATGGATGAATGAATTTAGTAGGAAGAAAACAAAAATAAAAGATGGGAAAGGTAACCAAAGTCACAAGTTTTTCCTCACTCATTCTGAATAACTTCCCCACCTTCTAGTTGTAATCAGGTTGAGTCGGGTATAAAGTATCATAACTTAAGTCCCTCAAAATCCTCATCCCTAGGATTTAATTTGCTGGAACATGATTCTTCATCTTGAAACTTCAAGAAAATTCTATCTTTATCTCATAAACTATATCTTTTATTGGGATGTAAATAATAATATCATCAACATGGATATATAGGATGATGAAGATCCAATCTTAGAAAACATTCATGCAATAGTAATGATTTGTATTGTTTCATATGAAATTTTGTTTCATCACGAAACTAAATGCCGTGTATTTTAATCTCTATGAGGAGTGATTCTATATATCTCATAGCTTCACAACTATCTCTCCATTCCACCAACGGATCCCACCACCTAAAATCATTCACCAAGTACATTGTGCAAATTATAAAAATATCATGATAAAAACATTATGTTTGATTCATTAATAAACTAGTATATTATCTTTTCTAAAATATTCCAAGAGTAAAAACTTACATACTCTTCAATCAGGGAAAATATATGAAAGTTATTTTCATTTCCCACACTACTTCCATTATAATAAGTTGTTGGGTAATATTTTATTTTCATTTTATGACTGCACCATCCAGTTAAAGTAACTTCTATTATTGTATAATTTTTAGCTACTACTCCATTATTGCAATCAATGTTATAGAGATTACTCTTCGGGAATTTATCCTTCTATTTGACTATGTTTTGGAACCTAAAAATGGGTTTCACACACATAGATGAAACCTAAAAATCTTCAAAATTTGGAATATTTTTTTGGGATTCACTATTGAGTCCCCCATCAACTTCTATAAACCTATTTCTATTACACAAACTTCTTTAACAGATGTATGGTTCCCCCAGGATGATTTTATTTATCCTAGATCAACTTAGGTGAATATCCCCTCAAAACATTCTTTACAATGACCTTTTTTAGTATATCTACCATATTTTGAGTCCCTTCTGTCTTTCCATATATCCAGTACTCTATCCCCCAAAAACTTATAGATAAAGTGACAATTCCTCAAAATATTCTTCATACTAGATTAAAACATCATATTTTTTTACTAATTTAATCCGAATCTGTGATTCAAAAAACAACATCTCATCATATTTCCTCTTTCTGAGATCTTTCAATGTAACAGCCCGAGATTTTATGAAAAATATTCTTTTTAATTTTATTAATGTCTTGTGTTGTACGCTACACCAAAAGGAGCTTTCACAACACACATCCTTGACTTTCCTTGCATTACAGGCAATCACGACCTTCCTCGATAGCATGTATAGTACGCAATAACGAGTTTCACTAAACAACAATATGCTATTAAAATATTATTAAAACTAGCCGTTATGAATAGTAATAACCACTTTTTGAAATTTTGTAAATTTTATTTTTCAAAATGGAATTCATTTTTGGATTCGTAATATCGAAATTAGCTTAGGGTGAAATTTTGGTACTTTTCAGATAACTTTCATATTCTGATGAATAGTGAAAATTACTAAATTTTAATTAAAAACAACTTTTTTAATCGAAATAATTAATAGTGATAAATTATTAATTTGAGTGGTTTTAAAGTATATTTAGAATATATTTTTACAATTTAATACAATGTTGGTCATTGGATGTAATTTCACATTTAAACCAGTTATAAACTAGTGTCAATCTTTTGATAGTTATTATCTCCTAAAAACACGCTATTTGTTTTGACGACGAGAATTAATTCTTAAATTAGTTAATGCAACTGATATGTTTTGAATTTTGTAAAATAGACATCATTTTTGAGTTCATAATATCAAATATAGCTTAGGCCTAATTTTTGGTTTTTTTCTGAAAACTTTTAATTTTCGATGAATAGTGAAACCACTAAGTGGTAGGTTAAAAACTAAATTTTTCATAAAACTTAATTTTACCGCTTCTGTGAATGGAATTTCGAAAATCCGAGAGATACGGTTAATATCAAGGACTAAAATGTGGTTCAATGAGATGAAAATAATTTTTGGTGAATAGTAACTTTTTACTTTTTTTTACCACGGTTAAAAGTAAATAGGGTAATTAAGGGTAAAGATGATATTATTATTACCCTAACACATGTCATAATTCTATTGGATAAGTGAAATTCGATCAAAAACAAACTTAGGAATAAAATATGACCATTTAGGCCCACTTGGATTAGATTAGGACATTTATTATTAATTTATTTAAAGAAGGGTTAAAAGAGTTAAAATCAAAGTTTATTTACTAAAACATTTTTAATATGGGGTTATACATAAGATAAATTCGACTATAAATATTCATTAGAAAGATAAAACGATTTCCTACATAATGGTATTTTATTTGTAATTTTTAGACATTAAATAATATAATTTATTTATGACACAAAGATGATGCAGTAATTATCTTATTAATGAAATATTGACATAATTGATGTTCTAAATACAAAAATAAATATAATTTGAGACTTTTTATGAATTCAACTAATTTTATAGGTTACTATGATATATTAGTGTTGATTTAATCAACTTTTTTCGAACATATAATTCTGTTATGACTTTCACAAAAATCATATATCAAATAGTGTCAAAATTGACACAAAATAGTTTTTAAATCAAATAGTATATTATTAATTGTTATTTTATTCCTAAAAATCTAAGGTTCGGCAAAATGACTTAGATAAGGATATATATATTAATAATAAACAACTTGGGGTTCTTTTGGCATGTTATAGTAAGTGTATTAACCATATAGTGTAAGAAAACAAAAAGTCACGGTAAAAGTTAAATTATTTAACTTAGAGTTAAATCTAAGTGATAAGGATAAAATAATAACCTAAAATTGTCTAAATACTATTGGTTTATAGGATTTCGACCCATCCCCACTTTAACTTTGAAATAAGACCCTTTGGAACCATTATAAACCGATTTTGACTTTAATATAAAATAATATTTTGAGATATTCCTAAGGTGTCCCTCTCCTCCCTTATAAAAGGACACCTCCTCCCCCTCCTCCTCACACCAATTTGAGCACTCAAGCTCGGCCAACCCCTGCCAAAATCTCTTATCCACTTCCCTAGAAACATCCTAGAGGTTCTGGTCTTCCTCAAAGACCAATTTTAGTGCCCTAAGAGGAGGTCTCAAAGAGGCGCTTCAAAGAAGAGGTAATTACCGTTACCAATTATTTCATCTTTATTTCTTCTTCCACTTCTTCTTCTTAGGTTGTTTCATTATGAAGTAATAACATCAGTATCACTCATAAACTGATATGTTATTATAAGTATGAAACAACCCTATTTCACCATCTATCCATCCTACGTAAAAAGAAATCACCGCGCGTGCGTACGTACGGAATACCGTCTCCACGCCGTGGTGTAATCTATTTTCCACCACCACCTTACATGGATGGGTATAATGGTGTAAAGAATAACTATACATAGTTATTACAACATAATATTGATTCTGATATATTGTATAATCCACTCCAATTCAATTCAATATTTATGTAAATGATATCATCGCTCGTGCGTACGTACGGACTACCGTCTCCACGACGCGATGAGATTCATTCTCCATGTTAACCATTTAAGAATGATTATAAAGTATATATAAGAAATAATAATGAAATATATGAAATTATAAAGCTACTGGATTTATGTATATATATATATATATGTATGTCATCTACTTACTTCCATTCAAGACAATAAGGAAAGGAAAACAGCGTTCATGCGTACGTACGGACTACCGTCTCCATGAACGGTGTTTTTCATTTCATTTATCTATCTATTATATATATATATATATATATATATATACTGAATATATATGATATATAAATCATATTTTATATTCTGGAAGTAATTAAATCATGATATAAGTAATAATAATGTCAAGAACAACAAGTCAAAACACCTACGATAAATGAAACGATTTTACCCAAAACGCTTCTTTAACATGGAATTTACAAAAGAACGGGTAAAATAAAGTCATAAGTGAACCATATATGATATAATAACAATTAGTATGATTCTGGAATAAGTCAATGACATTATTTAAATCATTATACAGGAGGTTCAGACACTTACGAAGCAAATCGTACCTAAGGTAAGGGAAATATCACAATCTCTTTTTTTATCTGAGGTTGTTTATACTTTAGTATTTACTGGGGTGTATTTTATCATCCACATCCATTTTTCCTCAATATGTAACATTATTTCCATCCACCTACAATTTTTTAAATACAATTTTACCCTTCGGTGAGTTTTTAGTAAAAGATATGAAAGGAATCTTTTGTCGTTTTTCGTACGATGTATTTTTTGACTTTTCCGAAAAAAGTACGAGAAGAATGTTTTTTTTAAAAACGGCACGAACGGATTTTTACGGTTTTATAAATCCTTATTTTCATGAGCTTACTCCAAAAGATTTCATGACTATTTTCAATTAAATCTCTTTCTTTTAAAATTTCATGATGTTTTGTGAAAAGAAATTGATTTTGAAGAAGAAAGGATATTTTCCTCAAGAATTCATTTCAAGTGTTTTATCAAAATTATTTTCCATCTAAGGTAATAAAGGGTTCTGTTTCTATCCATATTTTTACATTGATTTGACTATGTTGTGAAGGAATTATGTTTATGAATTCCTTTATCTTATACGAATGGTTTTATTATGTCATGTTGTTTAAGAATCCCATTTTTATTACATGGGTTATGCAATGATGTATGATTTATGATTTTGTGGCACACATAAGAATGGTATCATTATGAGATGGGTGGGACCTATATCTCCCTCCAATGCATTGGGTAAAGATTTTATATCTCATGAGATAGACATGGCTGGAATGGTAGGTTATACCGGTTCAATGAAACAGGACTGAAATGAGGGTTACTCGATTCAGAAAGGGACTTTGTCCACTAAGATAGTCTTGGCAATGAGTCTTGACTAACAAGAAATGATTCTATATGATTGTGTGTGAATGCCACAAAGTTTCATGTTTTAAGTTATGATTATTGTGATTACATTTCACTGCCATGATTTATCCCATGTTATGAAATTATGCTCTCTTTTGCAGGATAAGATTTCCAAAATGTTATGTTCTTTTGAATATGATGTGATTGATATTTCTGTTGTTTGCCCTTAATGAGCATTTGAGCTCCCCCTTTTATGTTTTCTTTTCCCCAGGATATAAAGAAAGGTTTTAGTTAAAAAAAAGGAAGATCTTTATGGGAGATGTTGAAGATCTTTCACCAGGATTAGAATATTATATTCCGAGTTTCCAAAGACACTAAACTATTACGATCCTTGCGTGTGTGTTTTTGTTATGTACTAAGAATTCATCAAATGTAATGTAATTTCAATGTACGTCAGGCTTCGGGTCTCTACATTCAATGTCCCCTTCAACCCAAACAACTCATTTCCAACTTCTGTTAAAGAAATATAATCTACTTTTATTATTGAGAGTGAAAATATAAATTAAATCTTTGACATTTGACACTAAGACTTTCCTCTAAAATTGAACACATATATAGTGGTTCTCTTTCAAGTGTAAGAATATCTCTCAAAGTATGACTTAGAAAAACCAAGAAATGACTCATCTATTTTGAAGGAAATTTCCAAGCTTCTAGAAACCTTTAATTTCTATAAAATCCACTTCACATCAACCCAATATTATCATATGGGATTCTATGTGTTCCTTCTCATTTCTCAATTTGAAATGTTCAACTAGGGGTGTGGTCATTGGTTTCACCTCGCCTGTGATGAAGTTGTTTCTGAAGCTTTCTCCGGGGTGCGCGCGTCCATCCGCTTGGGCGCGACAGGTGCGAATTTTGTGTTGCCCCACATTCCCACTTTCCAAAGGCAGGCAGCATCCATTCCTTATTCAGGGACGTCTTCTCCTTGATCGAAACAAGATGATGGGATGTCGGTTCCTCCTTCCGTCGATTCCTTCTCGGAACTCATTACCTAGTCTGGGTCTCCCTCATAGATTTAATACGTTGTTCGTGAAACTCTTCCCAGTGCCATGTTTCAATGGACGCCGGTTAATTACACTGCTTCTGTCAGGACATTCCAAAGGGTCCGGTCAGGGAAGCAACCTTCAGTCATGGGAGTAGTCACGTCGAGGCATCATTAATGTGTCTGAACGCTGGGTAATTGGCGTGTCTGTCTTTTTTCCATTATTATAGGGCTTCTCGAGGGTGCAGAAGCCCGAGGCATCTCACATAGAGTGCGGGGAATCATATTCCATAGGCATGTATCTGAGGTTTTGCTCATCTTCCCATGTTTAACATAGGGTATGCCGCAAGTTTAACGTCCAGTGGAGATGGATCGGCCTGATCAGAACACTAGATGGAGTGGATCAGATTGAGGGATCCCCCTTGAGGGAACGCCGATATTGGATCCAGCCCGTCGGTGGCTTCGCGAATGCTGTGGAGGGGAATGGGGTGGCATGATCTTACCGAGATGTGGTGGCCTGGGTAAGAATCAAGATGGATGATGGATAATTGCATGGAGTGGAGGGGGAATGAAATGGGACCGTCATGGAGATGGCGGTGGTGATGGGATTGACTATCGAAGAGACTTCCTACATATCCCCGTGAAAGGGAATCAAAGTCCACGTAGTTTGGGATGGATATGTGGGGATTACACTCTAGGCTGCCTAAGTTGTTCGAAGAACCGACATGAATGCGGTCAAAACGACCAGGTGGTGGGCTTGAACCTCATGAGGCTTCCTACGTACCATGCCTTAGCATGGATCAAAGTCTACGTAGTTTAGGTTGAGCGCCAAAGAACTAGAGTGAAAAGGACCTTGGTCCAATGGGTGGTGGTCTTGAACCTCGTGAGGTTTCTTATGTACCATGTCTTGACATGGATCAAAGTCCACATAGTTCAGGAAAATGGGTGTTATACTGGCACAAAGGGGTGTCAGAACAACTGGATGGTAGGGTCACAATGGCTTACCACTGGATTGGGATGTGGTTTAATGTCATGCGGGATGAGGGGGGGGGGGGTGTTGGAGAACTGACGTGAAGAAGGACCTTTGTCCAGGTGGATGGTGGGCTTGAACCTCAGGAAGGCTTCCTACATACCATGCCTTGACATGGATCAAAGACCACGTAGTTCAGGTGAAAATGGGGGCTTGTCACACCAACACGGAAACGGTCGGGGCCAATGATTGTTGGGCTTGAACCTCAGGGAGGCTTCCTACGTACCATGCCTTGACATGGATCAAAGACCCCATAGTTCATAAAAAGGTTTTTATCAGTGAACCGACATGAAGGTGAACCCGTGGGTCCACTGGTGGTGGGCTTGAACCTCATGAGGCTTTCTACGTACCATGGATTGACATGGATCAAAGACCCTATAGTTCGGGATAGTCAAAACGGCTTACCGCTGGAACAGAATGCAGTTTAACGTCATGCAGGATGAGGGTGAACCCTGACGTGAATAAACGACGGGCGGTGGGCTTGAACCTCGTGGAGGCTTCCTATGTACCATGCCTTGACATGGATCAAAGACCCCGTAGTTCAGATGGATGTATAGTTTAATGTCATGCGGGACAAGGGCATACAGTTTAACGTCATGCTGGATGAGGACATATAGTTTAACATCATGCTAGAAGAGGGCATACATTTTAACGTCATGCGGGACTAGGGAATATAGTTTAACCTCATGCTGGATGAGGGCATACAGTTTAACATCATGCAGGACAAGGGCATACAGTTTAACGTCATGATGGATGAGGGCGTCTCCATGGTCGATGCTTACTCTAAGCCCATGTGAGTCATGCTCGGTGTGAGAAACAAGAGGCAGTAGAGACCTGATGATCACATCGCAAAGGGTGAGTCTGTGAGAAGCGAAGAGGGGATTATGCGTTAGGCGGCCCATGGTGCCGGGACTAACTCTAGGATGGAGGCCCGAGAGTGACAAAGCGTAGAGGGAGAGGGATTTGGGACCAAAAGAAGGAGGTGCCTCATTCCCTATCACGCCCTCTGCTGGCCCTGGCGGTGAGGAAGTACGGAGGTGCATAGGTTCTACCTTCCCCAAGAGGGGTTAGGGAGCTTACACCAAGGTGGCTGCCCTTCCCCTGTGGAAAAACGCCACTCCGAGAGGGAGGATATCATCCCATGTGAACGAGATTCCATTCCCGTGGAGATGAGTGGTGTAAATAATGTCCGAGATGGGGGGACCCTGCGTGCGAGGCACGGGGTCTGGTCACAGCTTAACGTCATGTGTTGAGGATGAGGTGCTTGGTAGTTTAACGTCCTGCAGCTCGGACGAGGTGGGTTTACTCCACATCCCTAGGACTTACATGACTGGTACCCTCTATTCCTTGTGGGAGGGAAGGCATCAGCAAGGCTGTGGAAAAGGGGGGTTGCAGAGTGAATCATTGAGGGGTCCACGTTAGCGTGGCTATGTGAAAAATCAATAGCCGTTAGTGTGCCTATGCGAAGAAGTATTAGGCAAAAAAACACTACGGGTGGTGTCGTCTAGGGGAATTTGAAATCACATCATGCAAACCCGGAGGGTCGCACGGGAAGAGGAACTGCTAAGAAAAGGGGTCCATAGGCAGGGTCCTTGCGGAGGTTGGTTGCTTTTCATAGTGGAGAGAACTTGTGAAGGGGTGTGCTTCATGAAGTGGAGTGCCTTGGACTTAGTATGGGGCAGAGATGCGAGTGGGAGGTGCTTCACGAAGTGGAAGGGTGTTCGCGGAGCATGGCCTCACAAAGCAGAGGTGCCTCACGAAGCAAGGCACTGTGAAGCAGTGTGCTTCACGAAGTACAGTGACCCTGCTTTGGCATGTGGATCACGTGTACAGGATGGGTGTTTCGTGAAGCATAAACACTCCGCCACTGCCCGGGTTCCCTTGGGAATCCCCTTCCTTCGCGAATTCACTTAGGATTCATGAAGGGCAT
Organism: Viscum album; assembly: GCA_963277665.1. NCBI lineage: Eukaryota > Viridiplantae > Streptophyta > Magnoliopsida > Santalales > Viscaceae > Viscum > Viscum album. Next base: position 18,269 of record CAUJRU010001687.1, read on the forward strand.
CCCTCTCGTAAGAGGGTCTCAAAACGAGACAAGGCGAAGGTCTCTCACGAAGCAAAAATACCTCGTGGAGCTCACGATTCCCAGAGCGAAGAGTGCTTCGCGATTTGGGAGTTGAGAAGCCAAAAGGTTAGATTTTCCATCTGGAGAGATCAGGGGGAGCTCGGTATTTATAGGAAAGGGGCGCCACGAAGTAGAGCTCACACGACATGAAGGGGGATTCAGTTGCTTCGCGGCGGGTCGAGAACGTCAACTAGATTCTTGGAGGGTTACTGCCTCTTCTGCTTGGCGGCAGGCTTGCGAACGTCAGGGCGTTCGCGGAGCATTACCGCCTCTGGTGCTTCGCGGAGGGCTCGCAAATGTCAGGCCATTCGCGGAGCATTACTGTCTCTGGTGCTTCACAGTGGGCTCGCAAACGTCAGGCCCTTCGCGGAGCGTTACCACCTCTGGTGCTTCGCGGAGGCCGCAAAGCAAGGGGGCTTCACATCGGGGCTTCGTAAGGAAGGGTGCGGGGCCTCTTTTTTCTTCACCCAATATTTTGGCGTCAACAAATTCCCCCCCTCAGACTTGGAGCCACGAAATGACCAAGTGTCGAAGTCCGAGGGAAATCGCCAAAATTATCGGCATTTCGCACTGCTGACTCATGAAGAAGGTGCGTGAGGAAGGCAGGGGCCGCACGCTCTAGACGCGCCACGAAGCTCCGTGCGGCTGGACGCGCCGTGAAGCTCCGGGATCGCCACCTATAAATAGGGGGATGACCTCTCTTGTATTTTTACTTCTTTGTGACTTTTTTGTTTTTCGCTCTTGATTCGCAAAGCTCTGCGTCCTCCGTGTTTTCTCACCGCGAGTCTCCGACTCCGTGATTGCACCAAGCGAACGTCTTCTTGCAAACCGAGGTTAGACCCCGCGTCTTAGCTTTATTGCCGAGATTCGCGAGCAATCTTTACAAAAAACCTTTGCGGCCCGGCCCGAAATTTTTCGGAGTTCCAAAACCGTAATGGCCCATCAAGAAGTTGTGCTAGGGGTGCTCGTAGACACCGCCCAGAGGGATGAGATGGCCAACTTTCAGGGCCTTGGGGAGCTGGTCTGAAGCCACTCAAACCATAATTATTTGACAGACCTCCTATCAGAGAGCCAAAAGAACTATCCGATGTGCAAGATGATGCCCTTGTATGGATTCGGGCTGAGGGATGATGTCTTCATTCCTGAGGCGAGTAGGGACAAACCAGCTTGCTGGTTCAGGAGCACGCCATGCCAACACCAATGGTTCAGGGTGGCTGATGGTCCTACGCGGGAGGACTTCACACCTGTCACTGCCAACTGTCTATACAACCATGTGAAAAACATTTATGGGAAGCCACCACAACTGGAGAATTCCCCTCCCATGTACCGCACCATATTGAAGGTGGATTTACGGGATTCAAAGAAGGGGTGGTCCGATGAGTGGGACCTATTCCAGGGAGGCAACTTCACTAACGACTGGGCATGGGCCTACTGGGTAGGTGCCTCATGCGAGGAGTTTGGGGCTGAGATGAGGAGAGTGGGCTTGTACGAGGCGACATGGGCCTCCCAATTCCACATTTATCAACTGAAACAACTGATGCCGGAGCTTCTGGGCAGATGGTCGTCTAGGACCAACACTTTTTACCTGCACCATGGGGAGGTTGGCATCAGTCTGTGGGATGTCCATCACATCTCGGAGGGTCCCGATCTTGGGGGCCATGTATGATCAGTTCCTCCCCGTCATGAGCGCGTGGGAGGATCCAGAGAAGATGTCACAGCTGGCACTGGCGCTGATGGCACTGGTCCTCGGAGAGGACAAGGAGGTGGTGAGAGATTTCCACTTTAAGAAGTGGTTCAAGTGGTTTATGAACTTCCTGGAGGATCGAGAGTTCCCTACGAGGCCTCGAACTTATCCAAAGGGGGATCAACGGGGAAAGGAGCACTCGTACTGGCGGCTCTTGGAGGACATCCAATGGAAGACCCGGGGTTTCAGTGTCAGCACTGAACAACAACCGATAGTCATGCTGGTGGCATTTATCACGTCCCTTATCTGCGGTTGGATCCTACCGGTGAGGGATACCAACATGGGGGTACGACCGAGCTCATTCATCCTGGCATCCATGCTGGCCATGGGATGGAGGATCAATCTGGGGATTCCAATGCTCGCCCAATTGTACAGGATGTTGCAACACGTTAGCGAGGGAAAGAAGCCGCCGAGGATATGAGGGCCCTTCCACCTTCTGTATGGGTGGATCGCGGTGCACATCATGGGGGTTTACGAGTATCCAAACCCCATTTCGCCGCCAGAGTCGAACTTCTGCCCCTCCATCCTGAATGCGGCCAGGACCTTTCCATTCAAACTAACCGTACCGATGGTGATGAAACGGGTGTGGAAGGTGGAAAAATTTAACTTCCACCCATTTCCATTTCCTACGGGAGTACTCACCGACGATGGTCAGGGAACGGAAGAGCACCGGGCTTATCTTCAGGCCTTTCGAGGTGGAGTTTTAGTGGAACAGGTGGACCATAAGCTGCTCTGCGAGCCGTACACCACGCACCGGTTCACGAGGAAATTCCAGTGCTTGCGTAGACTGACCCCGCAGGTCTACTGGGAGGTGCATCATGAGAAGCACCCATGTGTAATGAGGCAGTTGTGGCTCATGTTCACACGAGAAGATGGGAAAATGCGAATCACGTTGCCTCTGTCGACTGTCGGATTTGGACTGGTGAAAGAGTATGCCATCAGTTGGGAGGCAGCTTATCCTGGGGAAATGTTGAAGCAGCCAACCATTCGAGTCGATGATGGCGGGCCTCCCCTATCCCGAGGTCGAGGTCGGAGGGCAGCAAGGGCCTCTCGCAGTGGCGGGGCTACCGTGGCGGTGAGCCCTGCACCAGGTGAGGATACGGCAGCAGAGGCGGATCTGACAGTAGTAGTGGATCCGGTAGTCCTAGAGGAGAAGATACATACAGAGGGGAGGCCGCCGAGGGGGTTCCACAGGATATCCACTCAGGCTCCGGGGAAGCGGCTGCACCATATTGACATGCTATACGATGTTGTTTTCATGGAGGCCTGGGACATTTGGGATGTCAACCGCCAATTCCTCAGCCTACCTGAGATGTGGGGACACCTGAATCATATCGGGATGGTTCTACTGGGTATAGGCCCTGTTCGGGCCAGTTTCATGGTGTCTCCAGTGGAGGCGGAGTAATATCTGGATGAGATGGAGGACTACATACATTCCAGTGGTGTCCCGCGCCCATTAACAGAACGGGTGAGGGTGCTGCTGGATCGGATGGTTCCCCCACAGCTGTCGGCCGCCGAATTGAAAGAGCGCTTCCCCCTGCTGGAAGAATCAGATGAATCCTTCGGGGAAGACGAGGCTTGCAGAGAGATCCAGTTGGAGGAAGGAGAAGTCGGAGATCAAGACTCAGATTCTGACGATTTCATGGAGGTTCTCGAGGTATCATTCCAAATCTATTTCCTCATGGTCCGCTCTAAGGACATTATGGACTTCTTACGAATATCTGAACCATTCAGGAGGAACTTGTACGCAGACCTTGCTCTCGCCCCTTGGCGGGGGATGATGCAGGACCTTCAGAACCCACGCCTGCTACTGCGTCCAGTTCTGTGTCTGGCGGGGATAGAGCACCCGAGGTGGATCCTCTAGAATCTCTAGACCTTCCAACAATATACTGACAACCACACCTCGGGGTCACATCAGCATCGACTCAAGATCAACACCAGGAGTTCGATCTCTGTAAGTCTTCTCTACTGGATTCATTGTTGACATATATAGATCGTTCCAACTGACGTTCATGCCCATCTCTATCGTACAGTTCTCCGACTGGCATGGGCTGCTGCGGCAAGGCTGGTCGAGATGTCTGGTGGCATCCCTCCTAGGGGAATACCGGTGGTTGTGGAGATAGTTACCCCACGTACCCGAGCTGCAGCACTCCCTATCATTAGAGGGACTGCCAAAAGGGTCATGCCCGATGTTATTGAGGTGGAGTCCGACGATGAAGATCAACTAGCCGACCCAAGTCCCACCATGCCTGCTCCAGCGCCAGATGTCGTTCCAGATTCAACGCCAGACGCAGATCCTGCCGAAGACTTCTTGCGGGATTATCCTGCATACGAGCCTTCCAATCGTGTGGACTGGGACGAAACGACCTCCGATGAAGAGGAAAACAAAATAGTCTTCCACCGATCGTGGAATCTAATCACCCACTTCATCACTGACACCCCCCAAGCGCTATGGCTGAATAAAATAGACACACTTCACTCTCGGTTGCGCGAACTGTGAACTGGGGGAGTGGATGCCCAACATCCTCAAATGTTCATCTGAGATCTCATGGCAGAGAAGATCCGGGAATACGATTGCGGGATCAGCGTGGGCTGGCAGCAGAGGAAGGCGATGAATATCAAGAAGCTCCAGGAGGTTGAAATTGAGGTCCAACAGCTGCAGGCCCGGGAAGATGAGCACTCAGCCTCTCTCAATGCACAATCTGAGCTGATCTCATGATTGAAGAGCCAGCTGGCAGAGGCAGAAGGGCGTATGAGGCAGGCTTCTGAAGAGATGGCTGTCGTTCAGGATGACATAGGGAGGGCCTGAGCGGGGGACGATGAACTACACCCCATCACTACTGAGGAGGAGCGTGAGCTAAGTCGGCATCAGTAATTCCTGAACGCCACAAGTCAAAGGGTGGTGTAGCTACAACGCTCTTTTGACTTTGTCAATCCGTCCATGGGTGGAGTTGACCCTCGGGTACTGTAATGATTACAAACCCTTAAATGTAATTTTTTTTGAATGCCGTAGTATGCACAAGTTCTTTTGTTTGCATTGGTTCATTTTTCATCCTTGCAATGTTTTTGGGACGTCCAACGACAATTTTCTAAGCTCGCGTGGGTCGGCCCCGATGTGAGAAACAAGAGATAGTCGCCTCATCATCCCATCCAAACATAAGAGGGTAAACCAAGCTTCGGGCACCCGGGGTTTGGATAATCAGTCCGGATTTCCGGGAAATAGGACAGACCTGGCCGGAGAAGGAATTTCTCAGAATAGCTGAATTACCGTTTTTCCAGTGCGCTCTTGTGCACGAATGGTGCAATGCCAGGGGCACTAAAATTGGTCCGAACAGGTGGGAATGGGAAGTGTGAATCACGATACCCAATATTCAGAAGATTGTGAGGGTGGCGTGACAATAAAGGACAACCGTTAACTGTGGAGGAAAAACGGTATCCTTACTGCATTAGCATGAAATGGGGATAACAAATGAGGGCCGACTGTTGACCATGTTCTCAACACAGGGCCTAACTCAAATATCGTCAATCAGTCTTCTGAGACGTTGGCCCAGGAAAACATGTAGACCATAGGTCGAGCTTCCATACTGTTAGGGGGTCCCTCCGAATGTGACCAGTCTTCCAGAACATTGGCCCAGGACAGTAGGAGGACCATAGGTTGGGCATCCATACTGTTAGGGGGGTTCCTCTAGACATGAAAGGGGACGAGGGTTTGAATAAGGGGAATGCAAAGCATGGAATGTGGAGTGATTTTTTGTCCGAACAGAATCCAACACTCATGAAATTACACCACCGTGGTGGGAGTACGCCAAATGGGCACATCAGTTCGATCATGGATCATTCTTTTTGTTTTTAGATAGGGCCTCTCTAGCGAGGTGGTATGACGCTTCCCAATGTCATCTTGGGGCATCCTGAACTCGTTCAGGGCAGAGTTATGGTTACACGGTTCCCTACAAGGGGTCAGGCCAGGGGCCAAAAATGGGGAGGAACATGATTTATGATTCCTGTGGGCTGGACCCTAGGTAAAATACCAGGGTGTCCCTACATATCCCATGAGGATGAGAATCAAGCCACACATAGTTCCAGAAGCACAGTTTAACGTCATGTAGGACGAGAAGAAGCCTGGTTGTGCCGGTACACATCCTACCAAAACTACTAATCCCACGTGAGTCATGCTCGATGTGGGAAACAAGTAGTGGATAACTTTCCCAATACAAGAAGGGGCATGGTAGGGTGAAGGGACTCTCGGTGAATACCGGCCCAATGACACTAACACGTCCATGTGGCGCACCCGGATGTGTGAAGAGGTAGAGCTGAATATGTTGGAGTTCCACTTGAACATGAGGAAGTGGAAATGTGTTAATCATGACGCTCAAGATTTGGATCACAATGATGGCGGCATGACGATGGAGAATAACTGTTAACCATGGCGGAAATGCAGCATCCATATCGTATTAACCTAGAATGGGGATAGACAAATGGGGGTCGACTGTTGACCATGTTCAAAACACGGGACCATGTCACAAATGTTTTCAGAGATCCGTAGGGACGTTAGCCCGAAAAGATAGAAGAAACCTTAGGCCCAACATCCATGGAGATCCCTGAAGCCTAGTATCCATGTCGTTCGAGGGTACTTTTGGACATGGGAGAGGATGAGGATCCAAATAGCGAGCTCATGAAGCTTGGTCATGGGATGAAGGGAATGTCCTCATGAAAATCCCACACTCGAGGATCTTTATCAAAATGCATCTAAATATGAAAACAATGCATATTAGATAGAGGGAGTCAAGTCCCTTCCCATAGGGAGATCTTAGTTTAGGGTCGTAGAATTCGGGCCATGGATGGGAGGAAACACAGGAGGCATGTGGCGGGTAATTATGAAAAACTCGACGTGAATGGGAACCGGGGGTGTGTACGGTGCGGTGAACAACCCGACATGAATGAGGACATAATCCCATACCACACCGAACAACCCCACTTGAGAGAGTTTTTAGGTCAAGGTACCGAAAATGAGAGATGAGTTGGGCCTGAGCTAAGTGAAAAGGCATTCCTACGTACCCCCTGGGGATGGGGATCAAGATGCACGTAGTTCTTGAAAGGGTCTTAGTTTAAGGTCTTAGAACTCGGAACATGTATGGGTAAGGAGAGCAGGGGACACACGGTAAGGTGGCTACAAAACCCGACATGAATGAGGATGTAATCCCATACCACCATGTGTTCTCTGGGGGAATTGCTCAAGTCGAGGGACCGAACACGGAAGTTAGGCTGGGCCCGCGGGGAGGTTCCCAGGCGCTCCTACATATCCCATAAGGATGAGAATCAATCCATACGTAGTTCTGATGGGTGACACGGTAAGGTACCAGTGCCCAGGAAAAAAAGGGAGTGTGGGCATGGCCCTTGCACCAAAAGAATCGGAATTTGATAAATCTTGTTAGTCCTTTAAGGTGAGTGGTTTTTTTTGTGAAGTGACAGGCCTAGGGTAGAAAGACCTGGTGTCGCCACAAGAATCAAGCCATGATAGGCGTTGAAAAATGGCATGGAACCTGACCAATACCCAACGTGATGTCCTCTATGATGGGGTCATCACAATGTAGTGCCGTTTTTCATCGTGAAACCAGGACGATAATGTCACAGTTTAGGGTCTTGTGATAGGACCAAGCATGCATTTTAACGTCATGCAGTGCAGACGTAGCAGAGATGATGCTATGTGGGGAATGTGTATGGAGCTATGCAACATGACTGATGTGAATGGGTACATAATCCCACATTATATCGCACACAATTCCGAGAGAGGAACCTCAGGCCGAGGGGCCTATATAGAGGTGAGAGGTGAAGGGGGAGAGATTAGCTCCCAAATGAGCTAGACCTGAAAACGAGACGTTCGGGCGGTCCTAGTATACCATAAGGATGGGAATCAAGATGAACGTAGTTCTGAGGAGATCTTAGTTTATGGTCTTAGAGCTCGGACCGTGGGAGCCCCAAAGGACGCCGTATTGCAGCTTTGTCCCCCTGACATGCAAAGGTGCACTGAGGGGTAGCGCCAAGAGTGTAGAGATTCCACCTGGACATGATGGGGTGAAACATAATGTGAATCATGCAACAAACATTCAAGGCCTGGAGGGGCTGGCATGAAAATAGAGGATTACTACTGACCATATTCGCAATACAACATCCTGTCGCGTTAGCCTGAAATGGGGACAAACAAATGATCATCGACCGCTGAACATATTCACAAAACGGGATTTGTATCAATTTTTTGTCTGAAACCTTTGGGTGCATTGGTCCGTAACGGTAGGAGAGCCCTTGGATGTTGTATCCAGGTCGTTCTTGGGGGTCCCTTTGGGTATGAAATATGATAAATTCCCGAATGAATGGAAACACAAATCTTGACAAGTGGAAGGAACTTGACCAAGTTGAATCTGACACTCTTGGTCCTAGACCAGAGTACTCTTAACACATGGGCGAACCACTTCAAGGAGTCGAGGGACTCAACTTGAGGGCAGTCGAGAGATGGAGGATTCCTGGGAAAAGGGGGCATAGTGCCAAAAACCCTGTATCATTCCTATATATCCCCCCTTAGAGAGGGACAGGACAAGGGGCCTAGGTAACTGGGAGATCAGGAGATCTCTAATAAATGGGGATGGGCCCAAAGTCTTGACATTCAGGTGGTCCTACGTATCCCATAAGTAAGGGAATAAATCCACACGTAGTTCTTGAGGGTGCCTTTTAATGTCGTGCGAGACAGGAAATTGGAGGGCTAATTCTTAGAACTGGGTGCATGTGGTGATGCTATTGCAAACCTGACGTGAATGAGGACGTAATCCCATACTATACCACACAGTCCAGTAGTCAGGGTCCCAAAGGCAGGACAGAAGAGACAAATTAGCTGAACTCAAGCTGGACCCAAGGACAGGAGGTCTGGGCGTTCCTACGCATCCCATGAGGATGGGAATCAAGCCAGACATAGTTCTTAGGAGATCTTAGTTTATGGTCTTAGAGCTCAGACCATGTATGGATGGCAACTTTCCAATTAACCATAGGCCTCGACCCAATCCCTAAGCCCACGTGAGTTAAACTCGGTGTGGAAAACAAGGGAGGAAGATCCTTATTGCAATACCCAAAACGTCCATTGAGGGGAAGTCATTGGAGAGCCCCGAAGGACACCTTTAACGCGGGGTTGTTCCCCTAATGTGAAAATGCGCACTGAGGAATAATATCAATGGTTTCGAAACTCTACATGGACATGATGGGAATGGAGAAGGATGTGAATCATGTAACCGAAATTTTGGGCCTAATGGGGTTTGGCGCAGCGATGGAGGATTAATGCTGATTGTGGCGGAAAAGCGGTACCTACATCGCATTATCCTGAAATGGGAACAAAAAACGAGCATGAACCGCTGAACATATTCGCAATGTGGGATTTTTATCGATTTGTTGTCCAAAACCCTCGGGGGTGTTGGACAGAAACGGTAGGAGAGCCCTTGGGCGTTGTATCCAGGCTGTTCATGGGGGTCCCTTTGGGTATAAAATATGATGAAAGACCTGATGAAGGGAAACACAAATCCTGAAAAGTGGGTGCGGACGTGTCTAAGTAGAGTCCGACATTCTAGGTAACTAAACCAGAGTACCCTTAGGAACATTGGTGAACCACCAAAAATGGTCGAGAAAGTGGCTCAGGAGGGAGAGGTACAGAACATGGTTATTACAAGCCTGACGTGAATAAGTACATAATCCCATGACACGTCATATACTCCTCACTCTGGGGAAGGGAAGGCCAAGGGGCCAAGGTGGGATGGAGACTTTCGGAAGATGGGGTTGGACCCAAAGCATAGACATTCGGGTGGTCCTACGTATCCCATGAGGATGGGAATCAAGCCACACGTAGTTTTGAAAGATACCCAGGGTAAGGATACCCTAACGAGGATGTGTACGGTGCAGCGAGTAATCCGACGTGAATGAGGACATAATCCTGCACCACACCGCACAGTCCTGTAGGAAAGGACCTGGGCCAGGGGGGCTCGAAAAGGCCAAGGGGCCTGATAGTTGGGTTTTGGTCAGGAAGGCCTAGCCTACTCGCAGTTTAACGTCTTGCAATGAGGACAAAGGTCGGGGAATAGGGCTCCCTGGACCGAGTAGGTGTATGGTATGGCAAACAAACTGTCGTGAGTGTGGACATAATCCCTCACAACACCGTACACTCCGGGTAAGAACTTGGGCTAGGGCCCGAAAAAGCCAAAAGGCCTGAGGCATGGCCTCAGTAAGGGAATGCGTATGGAATGGAAAGTAACCCGACGTGAATGAGGAATTAATCCCACACTATGTCGTACAATCCCTATAAAAGAAATTGGGGCCAGGGGCTTGACTGTTGGAACCACCCAGAAGGAAGTTTGTCGCTTCGGGATGGGGTAGAACGAATCACTACACTCGATGTTTGGGACATCTTGGGGTGGACCTAAAGATCCGGGACATTGTTGACCATGTTCGAAACACAACATCCCTAGGGTGACCTGATATGGGAGCAACAAATGAGCATCGACCGCTGACCTCCTTCGAAACATGGGACTTGTATCGGCTTTTTGCTCGACATCCTCGAGGGTGTTGGCCCGAAGTGGTAAGAGGGCCCTTAGGCCGAGCATCCATACCATTCAGGGACCCTTCTGGATGAGGAAAGTGATGGAATCCCAGTCAAGGAGTGGGTAAAGCATAGCTGTACCCATATACGAAAGAGGCGAACATCTCCAGGGAAGGGGATGTACAGCCGGGTCGAGGCTTGATTGACGTAAGTTGGGGAAAAAGTGTGCACACTGCCATATATTTTGACCTGGGGGGAAAATTTTGGCTTTTTGGCTAGGCCAACGGACAAAGTGTCCGAGCGTTCCTACGTACCCCATGAGGATGGGAATCAAGCCATACGTAGTTCTAGAAGGCCATGCAGTTTAACGTTGTGCAGTAAAGATGTGGGAGGATAAAAGAACGAGAGTGGGCACATGGTGCGATCATTATAATGCTCGTATGAGGGAGGCTAAGGAAGCCTACTCCTCATCTTGTAAGGACACTTCAAAGAAACTATACACAGGGGGGATAGTCAGAGAGAAGAGGTCGGGGCTGGGCTCAAGATGAGACGTCTGAACGTTCCTACATATCCCATTAGGACGGGAATCAAGCCATACGTAGTTCTAGAAGCGTAGTTTAACGTCATGTGGGACGAGATGAATTTTAACGTCATACGGGACGAGGGACACATCTCATCTGGGAATATGTATGATATGACGAGTAACCCGATGTGAATAAGGACGTAATCCCACGCCACACCGTACAATCCAATAGGAGAGTCTGATTCAGGGAAGGCCAAGGGGCCTGAGGCTGAGCCTCAGTCAGGAAGGCCTGACTGGCTTGCAATTTAAAGTCTTGTAATAAGGATAGGGGACAGGGGCCCAAAGAGGCCAAAGGGCATGAGGCTGGGCCTTGGTCAGGAAGTCCTGACTGGCTTGTAGTTTAATGTCTTAAAGTAAGGATGGGGGAGATCTTAGTTTAGGGTCATAGAGCTCGGACCATTTTTCAGTTTATTGTCATGCAGGACGATGTTTTAGTTTAGGGTCATGTGGGACCATAATGTACAGTTTAACGTCATGACGGACGGAGATGAGCAGTTTAATGTCATGCAGGACTGTGGTGCAGATTAGGGTCATACGGGACCGTAATGTGCAGTTTAAGGTCATGCAGGACCGTACGATTTAAGGTCGTGAAGGACCAAGGGGGTCAGGAAAAGTATTTCTTGAGGAACTTGGCATTGGTGGTAGGGGTTATGCATTCACCGTCCATGGTCTCCAGGGAGTATGATCCGTTGGGGTAAACCTTATGAATGACGTAAGGTCCTTCCCATCTGGGCTCAAGCTTGGGTGGTTTCCTGCCAGGGATCATTGGCGCTCGGAGGGCCAACACCAGGTCGACTTGCAGAAAAGAACAAAGGCGGACCTTTTTATTGAAGGCTCTAGCTATATTATTCTGATTCCTTTCCTGATTGTGCAGGGCACAGAGCCTGTTCTCATCCAGTGCTTCCAATTCAGCTAGATGGATTTCGGCCACCTTGTCTGGCGCCTGTTGGTCGTAGACTGCAGTGCGTAACGATGGCAGCTGGATCTCAATGGGCAGGACGACCTCAACCCCATACACCAGGGAATATGGGGTCACCTAGGTGGAATTGCGAGTCGTCGTCCGAGAAGCCTAGAGGGCGTTGGGGAGCCTGTCCGGCCAAATCTTCTTGTTCTGACCAACCATCTTTTGAAGAATGTTAGAGAGGGTTTTATTGAACACCTCGATCTGTCCAATTTCCTGTGCATGATAGCGAGAGGTATGGTTCGAACAGATGTTGTACTTTACGTACAGTTTCTTCAGCTCGGCTGCTCGGAATTTGGTTCCGTTATCGGTGAGGACAACATGAGGGACTCCAAACCGATAGATGATATTAGAGCTCACGAAGTCAATGGTCGAACGGGCCTTGACCTCTTTGAGTGGAACTGCCTATGCCCACTTGGAGAATAAATCTGTAGCAGTCAGGATGAACCTACATTGACGAGCTATCGCTGGTGGGTATGGTCTCATGACATCAAGTCCCCACACCGAAAATGGCCAAGAGTACTTGGTGGTGTGGAGAGGCTTTGGCGGCCGATGCAGGAAGTTAGAATGAACTTGGAACGCATGTAATCTCTTGTAAAACTCAATAAAATCATGGATCATAGGGGGCCATAAGTACCCCAACCTTCGGATCTGATGGGACAGCTTGGGCCCAGCCTGGTGGGCACCGTAGGAACTGGCATGAACCTCTTGCATGACCTGAAAAATATCGACTCCTTGAATGCAATGGAGGAGAACACCATCGAAGATCCAATTATAGAGGATCCGCTCAAGTCTGGGACCACTATGGAGGGTAAATTGCAGTGCGCGACGTCAGATTCACTCACGCTCAGCCCGATCATCCAGGAGGCAACCATTTTGGAGATACTCGACAAAAGGTGCTCTCCAGTTAGGAGTGGCCTCAACCATTGAATCTGAATAACCTGGGACCCCTGACGTGGAGGGTCCAGCGGTAAGGTGGCTTATCCGCAGGCCGTCATCATCCTCTGGGGTGACGGGGGTGATGACTCTCCGGTGTGCTATATGTATGATCAAATCATCCTGCTTGGGTTCTGCGAGGGATGCAACTAAGCCGAAAAAAGCTTCTGATCGACTGTTCTATGACCGAGGGATGTGGGTAACCTCTGGTCGAGAAGGGAACTGGGCCATTAGATAGAGGGTGCACTCCAGAAATGGCATAAGCTCTGGCTTCCTGACAACATAGTCTCCATTGACCTGATTGATGACCAGTTCAGAATCCCCTTTCACATGCAGATGGAGCACATCAATCTCAAGGGCCAACTCGAGGCCGATGATGAGATCCTGATACTCTGCCTCATTATTGGTGCATCCTTCTGACAACACAAATGAGTATGGTAGAATTTCTTGCGCCGGGGTGATGAAGATGATACCCAAACCCACTCTGTTGAGCCTAGGATCATTGCGCCTCCTACCGGTGGGGCTCCGGGAGGCACCATCGAAGTGCATTTTCCAGCATGAGACGACATGATCGACTGAGAGGACTTCCTAATCAGGAAAATCCAGATCCAGGGATTGATCCACGGAGGTTGGGTAGGCAGCTAGGAAGTCTGCCAATGCCTGTCCATTGATGGCCTTCTGAGGCACGAACCTGATGTCAAACTGCTGGAGGATCACTGCCCACCATGCTAGTCGGCCAGTCAACATAGGGCGGTTCAAGATGTACTTCAATGGGTCTACCCGAGAGACCAACTGTACCTCATGGTGCTGCAGGTAATTCCGCAATTTCTATACGGCAAACACGAGTGCAAGGAATCTCTTTTCGATAGGGGAGTACTTGGTCTCCGTATCAAGGAGCATGCGACTGAGATAGTAGAGGTTGTTATCTGTTCCCTCATTATTCTTCTAGGCGAGAAGTGCACCAAGAGACCATTCCAGGGTGGTCATGTAAAGGACCAGTGGATTTACAGAGACGGGTGGCATCAAGACCAGAGGTTGGAGCAGATACTGCTTGATTTCCTCGAAGGCGGTCTGACACTCTTCATCCCATTCATAGGCAGAGCCTTTCTTCATGAGCCGGGAAAAGGGCTTACACTTTCCATACATATTCACAATGAATCAGCATATATAGGCTAAGTGGCCTTGGAAACCTCTAAGCTCTTGAATATTGATTGTGGGAGGCATTTGGATGATGGACTTGATCTTATTTGGGTCAATCTCGATGCCTTGGTATCTGACAATGAAACCAAGAAACTTCTTGGTGGTGACCCCAAAGGCACACTTTAATGGGTTCATCTTCAGGTGGTAGGAATGGAGGAAGATGAACACTTTCTCATGGTCCTTGAGATGGTCCTGGCGCTGGTGAGATTTGACCACCAGATCATCCACTTATCATTCCACTAGTGTCTCGAGAATTGGCTTGAATATGCGATGCATGGCCTATTGATAGGTGGCACCTACATTTTTCAGGCCGAAAGGCATGACCTGGTAACATAATGTACCTTGGGGAGCCCTGAAGAGAGTGGAATCCTCGTCTTTAGGGGCCATCCGGATCTGGTTGTATCTGAAATACCCATCCATGAAGGAGAGGGCCTGGAATCTGGCCATGGAATCAATCAACAACTCTGTCACTGGGAGGGGAAAATCATCCTTCAGATAGTGGCGGTTGAGATCATGGAAGTCAATGTAGACTCTGATCTTCCCATTCTTCTTTCTGACTGGAACAATGTTGGCAAGCCACCTGGGGTACTGGACCTCCTTGACGAAGTTGGCTTTGACGAGCTTATCAACTTCGGCCGCAACCATGGCACCGTGAGAAGGGTGCATGTTTCTGAGAGGCTGCTTGAACCCGCGATGGTTTTTCAGGATACCAAGGTGGTGGAAAGCTACCTGAGGATCTAGTCCTGGAATCTCTTCATAAATCCAGGCAAACACGTCATGGTGTTGTTTGAGAAAGTCCACATACTGCTGCTGCTCCTCGAGGGGCATGGTGACACTGATCAATGTGGGTCTCAGATCTGCCTTGCTACCAAGGTTCACCTGTACCAATTCATCGACCGTGGTAGAGACGCCTTCTTCAAAGGAAAGGGGATCATCCTCCAGATCCTCTTCTCCACCTTTGGGGGGGCCTTCCGCAAGGGGAGCTGCTTCTGAGTTATCAAACTTTTATGGGAAGCTGGTGCTGGCCTGAGCGGTAGTGGTCGCCATGTCAGAAGACTCATGCGCCACTGAGACCATAACGATGAAGACAGTCGATCAAATCCCATCTGGACTTCGGCCCACGGGGCCACACTTGATGACATCAAAGCAGTAGTGACGCGTCGGTCTGAGCCGATTGATTCCAGCCCGGTGGAAGAGACACGTATGACGTACTGCCGTTGCCATGAGCTTGACATCCCGATACCGTATAGGGGTAGGAGGTTCTGGGAGCACCTGAGCCTGGTTGGTGTAGCAGTACGAGGTGATTTTCCACTGTCGCTTTGAATTGGGAGTATGCCTTCCTCTTGTACCCTAAACCACAAAGCACTGCCCCATGTCGGGGGTCGTGGCCTCCAACCGATGGATCGGGAAGATGTAGGCGCCGTCCAGGCCTGCCCAAGGATCACTTGTGACAGGGGAAAATTCATCCTCACTTGACAGGATTTTCTTAACCTTTCTCTTGTAATAGTCAGCGTCCAGATAGCGGGCTTTACAAGAGGAAAAAGGAGACGCATCACATTGGAGCATGCCTACTCAACCATTGAGGGAGTATTTGAGGCATTGGTGATACGGCAAAGGTACCACTACATGTAGATGGAGCCATGGCTTGCCCATCAATGTGTTGTATGCGGTGTCCTGGGAGACAACCATGAATTTGGTGCTGGCAATTAGGCCACCAAACTGGGTCTTCAAGCGAATCTTGCTGACTGGAGTTTTCTCAGTCCTATCATATCCCTGGATTCTGAGGTCGGAGGGAGTTAAATCATCCTCAGACAAACCTAGCTTTCGCAGTGTCCGATTCGAGATTAGGTTAATCCCAGAACCTGTGTCAACAAGACAGCGGCGGAATTCCACGCCATTGAACTGGCCTGTTAAGTACAGTGGGCAAATATGCCCATGTATGGGAGGGTCTTCATCTTCACCGGAGAATGAGATAATTTCCTGGCATTCGGTGTTCTCAATTGCCTCAGCGTGGAAGGCTTATGCTACTGCTACCTCCGTCTCAAACTGGAGGGGGATCATTAGGGCCTCAGCAAGTGCCTCACGTATTTCAGACAATAGGAGAAAAGCCTAAAGGATAGAAAGCCTTGCTGGAATGCTGGAAAGGTGATTCAGAACATCATACTTCTGTGCCAAATGCGAGCCTCTGCTTACAGGATGTCGTTCTGCAGTTGGAGGCATGGCGGGCCCTGCCGGCTGGACCGGCGGCTGGCTGGTATTGGGTAAATCCCACTTCTTTCTAGTTGATGCCTAAAGAGTAGCTGCCGGATGAGGACCAGACAACTGAGATTGGCCTGTATCAGGGCAAGACTGGCCGCGGTATGGACGAGACAACTCTTCCTAATGTAGTAGCACAAACGGCGGTGGAGGTAGATCTGAGGGCACCAGATGAGGTTGCGCGTGCTGAGCTCTACGCTGGGCCTGCTGTCTGGTTTCATTAGCATGCACAACCTAGCTGAAAGCGCCCACTAACGTGCCTTGACGAAACACGTGGCCGCAGTTCCGCTGAAGTTGACGTCGGCTGAGGACGTTGGGGAGGTTCGCTTGGCGTTCCCCCTCGTCAGGAGTCATATAGGGATTTACCAGCTCCATGGTATTAACCGAAGCGTACCCCTGACTGTTGATCGAAGAGTCATCCACCAGTGGGAGGATTCTGGGAAGAATACCCATCTCAGGGGGCATGAAATCACTGAGAGTGCGAGACGACAACGACAGTGGTGGAGTGAGTTGCTTCTTCTTTTTCCGTCGCTGCTTGCCCTTATGGTAAGAGGTCGGCTGAGATGACGACGCAGAGGTACTGGTGGCATATTCTGAAGGCTCCGTCTGATTCAGGCATGCCCAAATGATGCCATGGGCGCATGCGATGGTTTTACGGGCCATCCAATCGTCGTACTTCTAGGAACCATGGCTGGGGACTTGCTGCTACTTGCCTTCATCGTCGCTACCGCTTCCTGACCCTATGAAGACACCCGCCACTTATGTCGGGGCCGGCCCCAACCTGACTATGTTGTTTTCGACATAGTCATGGAGCCAGTATTCAAACACATATCACTGCTTGAGGGTGTTCCCCAGAATCCGATGATAGGGTCAGTAGTTGGGGCGATCGGTGAGGTTTGCCTCTACCGACCTTTTTCACTCAGGTAAGCGCGCAATCCCTTGCTCTAGGACACTTCGAAAGTAGCAAGGGACCTGATTCTCGTTGAATGAGTAAGTCTGGTGCCTTCTTTCTGGATAGGGGGCTCTGGGAGTCTGGCCCTGACGAGGGGCCAGAGGGGCCTGCCTAGGAGGCGGAGCCTGATTGTCCCGCCTAGGTGGTGGTGGCGCATTGCGCAGGGGAACCTGTTAGTTCTAAGGCAGTCGCTACTAGGAAGGAGCCTGTGCCTGAGGTGGAGGGCCTCTGTGGGGTTGCGGGGTCAGTGCCACTGGCAGCAATTCTAGCTGCATGGGGGCTTCTATTTGGGCCATCGCGGTGGGTTTGGCTCTGGCAGCCCTCCTGGCTGGGATCACAGGGGTAGAAGATGTGCCTAATTATCCTATTACAGAGCTTCCTCGAGGCTTTAGGCCTTATTTAAGAAATCTTGGAACCCTCCAGGGTAGTTATGGGTGATTAGGGAAGGAACCAGTTCTGTTTTAACATTCCCTACACACATCGTCAGTAATTTCTCCTGAGTCAGTGGCATGTCGAGGAAGTATGTAAGCCCCTTCCACCGGGCGATGAAGTCTGCGACTCGCTCATCAAGCCTTTTTTTTCACTTGAATAGGTCTGCGATGCTAGTCTTTTGCGTGGTGGAGATGAACTGATATAAGAACTGCCAGTGGAGATCCTACCAGCTAGTCACTGATCCGATGGGGAGATGGATGTACCAGAAGAATGCAGGGCCCTCCAATGTCTGCACAAAACATCGGAGCTTGGCAACTTCCTGCTGTGCTGGGGTCCCAAACATGGGGCCATACTTGGAGGAAAAATGATCCAAGTGCTTCAGCGGGTCCCCAGTCCTGTTAAAGGGTGAGAAAGTGGGATTCCCAAAACCCGGCAGTGCAGGCATATCATCCACCCATGTGGGATATGGCTTGCCATCTGGTGGGACTTCCTCCTACCGCGTTTACAACCCCTCGAGGCGGGCGATGAATGCCGCTATAGGATCATCCGGGTGGGGGTCCCTGTCTTGATGGGGATCCCTAACTACGAGTGCATTGTCGGGCTCTTCAACATGGTAAATGACTTCAATGGATCGTGGAGCGACTGGAGAAATGGCCCTTGGGGCGGCTAGGGGAACCCGGGCTGGATTCCTCAGATTTCCTTGTCGTTCAGGAGGGTTTGGCAAGATGTATCGTTCCCTCTTGCTGTGAGTCCCGGCTTCTTCCCTGTGTGCGGGAGTAGCATGATCAGGGTTTCCCGGAGGCATCTCTTTGGGGGGAAGTTGTTATTTCCCCTGCTGCCCTGACTTAGGATCACCATAGTCGGGTTGCCTATCTATAGCACGCTCGGATAAGAGTTCATCGACCAGCCTCTTCTGTTCAGAAAGTTTCTGGAACAACACGGCCTTTTCGGGGTCTTCGTCCATCTTCTACACTGAGGCGGACGGGTCGGAGTGCTTGACAGTTCCAACATGTTCTTTACCCTTACCGGCATTCCGACTGAGTACCAGCGACTCGGTGGGCACAAGGAGACCTAGAAGGTTCCTCTGTTGGCGAGTAATCCTCCCTGATGGGTCCAGCAGTGGTGGTACACCTTCATAGGGTAAGTCTCCATTGAGAATATCCAACTCATCTTCCTTGTCCACTATGTCAGCCACGCAGACCGCAACCCTTCTTGGGGGCATGTCCTCAATGTCGCATAATGAATTAGGTTGTCTCTGGATAGGACTAAAGAGGAGGGAGGCATACTGTCCCCAGCCACGGACTTGCACATGGGGGGTATCATCCCTGATGATTTTGCAGAGTACCTTGAAACTCTGAACGCATTTTTGTTGGAGGGTGCTCTGGTGACCTGGTGACTCAGGGCGCTGAGCCACAGAGAGTTTGGCCAAATCAATCAGATGACATTGCTCTCCGATTTCCTCAAAGTTCACTTGGATCCTAGGGTAAAACACCTACTGATAGAGAAGAAGAAAGTGCGTCACCCATAGGGTTTGACGGAAGCACTCAACTTCCTCCAGGGTGAGGGATTCTGGTGCACAAAAGTTCGACGCTACCACCGGCCAGAACTTCTCCGGGAAGTGGTCCACTGCGAGAATGTTCCAGAAGCTCCTGTGCTTAGATTCAGGGTCTAGCCCTGTATTTCCCCACTCGTCAATCGGAGGTGGCTGAGGAACCAGTAGCGGTACTGAGGCAGACCACTGGGACAGTAAACTGGGTGGCGGAGAATACAGCTAACCAGCCGACTGGCCGCCGAATTCTGGTCCATCCTCCGAATAGCACGATGACCTAACCACAATGTCACAATACGGAGGGCTGATAGGTACAGCCTCTGGCGTAGGGATCACGGTTACCAGAGATGGGTCACCTTGTCACTCAATTGCCGTCATTACCCTAAATAGCTCCCCGTGATCTCTGGTCGATGTAGAGGGAGCTTCTGGTGACAACGGTGGTGACTGTATGGTCAAAAACTACGAGATTCCCACAATTTCCTCCTCCTGGATGTACCTACAAAGAGAGGTGGGAATCCGATGAACTTCGCATTGCGGAATGATGAGGCTGACACACCCTGTTCCTGTCCCGGTCCTTAATGCGGATGAACGAGGGGAGGGTTCTGTTACCGAGTCGCATTCTACTTCAGAATCCAAGAAGCGGGCCGGTTTGATCTCCATCCAGGATTTCCCAAGATTCTTCTTGTGGCAGCGACGACCCGCCCTCCTTCCCTTACATGGCTTTTCGGGACAAGGTTGATTCTCGACATGTAGCCCCGGGGCCGTGCTGGCGCCATGGTGGAGAGGACTTCTGCTTGAGATGGCCGGGGTATGAGGGACACCAGGGAAAATGTCAAAGGGAAAATGGGGAGGACCTCCATGGATAGCACCTAAGCGGGCGAAACCTTCGTTGGAACCAACGGGAGCATGGGGAGGACCTCCATGCTTAGTGCAGGTGGAGCGAGGATGACCTTCACTCCTTTGGTTTCCAGGGCGAGGAGGACCTTCACCGACTGCAGAAAGAATGTAGGGAGGATCCCCACATTGGAGAGGGACCGGATGGACAATGCCCTCACATTGACGGTCGGAGGTAGGAGGGACTCCATACCTAGTGTGGTGGGTGCGGGAGAGGCTTCCACGCCGAGTGTCACTACCACGGGGCAGGTCTTCATTCGGGTTTGGGGTAGCACGGGGCATACCTCCATAATGAACTTCGAGGTGGGGAAGGCCCACGCTCTGTGGAGTGGTGGTACGGGGAGGACCTACGTATGGGGTGACATCACCGCGGGTTGGTTCGCGGTGATCACCGCTCATGCCTGCGACCCAGAGAGTCATCCCAGCCTGCCCGTGGGGCAGTTGGGGCCTCGATCCCGGTCGGGTGTAGGAGTGTTCCTACTTAGTGCATGTAGGAGATTCATGATATACGTCAGCGGTGGCTTGGGCCACAGTAGCTTTCGACATCGACGCCCCTTGGCGGGCGCCCTCGGCTCGGGCCCAATGCTGGCGTCGGGTCAGGCGATCCGGTGCAGGTGGTGCAGGGGTATAGCCTACCTACTCCTCTGGCAAGGCCAGACGGCGGTGCTGACGTGGCCAGGTGGGGGCCCTTTCTTGGAGTCATTGGATCGGGACTTTGACCAGGCAGAGCCGGACATCACCCACCTCATCAGCGTAAGGCATGGAGTCGTTAAGGCATTTCGTGGACAGGCTCCCGAAACGATTGAATGTTGGGGTGGGGAGCAGGGGCTACCTGTGCGGCCCTCGAGGGTGGCATTGACGGTGGGCCCTGGATGCCTCCAGGTCCAGGCGGGCCATATCCTGGGTCAGGATTATGACCTCCTCCTCGTAACGACGTACGAGGTCGTTAATCAACCTTTTTTGGATGACTTTCGATGGGGAGAGGGGGCGTGGGCGCCCCACGATCGTGGATGCAGACGTCGTTGTAGCGGTAGTGGAGCCACGCAGAGCGGCTGTGCTGGTATTTCCCCTGCCCCTGCGTAGGCGGGTGGGCGGCGATCGTGTTCCTATCGCAACAACCTGATTCCTGAGAAGCAGGGAGATTAACTCATCAGAATTTCCAAGAAAAGAGATCGAAAACCAGTGCCCCAACTCCATTCCATCTTCCTTGGTTAGTAAGAGGGATCCATGCTGACAACGTTTGTAGAACGGAATGCCCCATGTTCTACTGCCCAACCTTCCAGTGAGTTTCATACCAGGCCCTCTATTTTCTAAGCGGGACCTGGCGCCAGATATCTGGATCTGGTGACACGTCAATCTACTGATGTATCAAACGCGAATAATTTCCACATTGAGGAGAAGAAATTCACTTCGGGTTCACCATTTCGGTTTCCGATGCTTTCGCCGGGGTGCGCGCGTCCGTCCACTTGGGCACGATAGGCACGAATTTTGTGTTGCCTCGCATTCCCGCTTTCCAAAGGCGGGTAAAATCTGTTCCTTATTGAGGGACATCTTCTCCTTGACTGAAATGGGATGATGGGATGTCGGTTCCTCCTTATGTGGAGTCCTCCTCGAAACTCATTACCTAGTCCGGGTCTCCCTCATAGATTTAATACACTGTTCTTGAAACTCTTCCTAGTGCCATGTTTCCATGGACGCCGGTTAATTACACTGCTTATGTCAGGACATTCCAAAGGTTCCAGTCAGGGTAGCAACCTTTAGTCGGGGGAGTAGTCATATAGGGGAATCATTAACGTGTCTGAACGCTGGGGAATTGGCGTGTCTGTATTTTGTCCCTTATTATAGGGCTTCTCAAGGGCACGGATGCCCGAGGCATCCCACATCGAGCACTGGGAATCATATTCCATAGGCATGTATCTGAGGTTTTCCTCAGCTTCCCATGTTTAACACAGGGTATGCCGCAAGTTTAATGTCCATCGGAGACAGTTCGTCCTGATCAGAACACTAGCTGGAGTGGATCAGATTGAGGGATCCCCCTTGAGGGAACACTGACATTGAAGCCATCCCGTGGGTGGCTTCTCGAATGCTGTGGAGGGGAATGGGGTTGCATGATCTTATCGGGATGTGGCGGCCCGGGTAAGAATCAGGATGGATGATGGAGAATTGCATGGAGTGGAGGGGGAATGAAATGGGACCATCATGGAGATGGTGTTGGTGATGGGATTGAGTCTCGAAAAGACTTCCTACATATCCCCGTGGCAGGGAATCAAAGTCCACGTAGTTTGGGATGGATATGTGGGGATTACACTCTAGGATTCCCAAGGTGTTGGAAGAACTGACATGAATGCGGTCGAAATGACCAGGTGGTGGGCTTGAACCTCATGAGGCTTCCTACATACCATGCCTTAGCATGGATCAAAGTCCATGTAGTTCAGGTTGAGCGCCAAAGAACCGGCATAAAAAGGACCTTGGTCCAATGGGTGGTGGGCTTGAACCTCGTGAGGTTTCCTACGTACCATGTCTTGACATGGATCAAAGTCCATGTAGTTCGGGAAAAGGGGTGTTATACTGACATGAAGGGGTGTCAAAACAACTGTATGGTAGGGTCACAATGGCTTACCGCTGGATTGGGATTCAATTTAATGTCATGCAGGACGGGGGCATGTCGGAGAACCGATGTGAAGAAGGACCTTGGTCCAGGTGGATTGTGGGTTTGAACCTCAGGAAGGCTTCCTACGTACCACGCCTTGACATGGATCAAATACCATGTAGTTCAGGTGAAAATGGGGGCTTGGCACACCAACACAGAAACGGTCGGGGCTACTGATTGTTGGGCTTGAACCTCAGGTAGGATTCCTACGTACCATTCCTTGACATGGATCAAAGACCCCGTAGTTCAGAAAAAGGTTTTTGTTAGAGAACCGACGTGAAGGTGAACCCGTGGGTCCACTGGTGTTGGGCTTGAACCTCATGAGGCTTCCTACGTACCATGACTTGACATGGATCAAAGACCCCATAGTTCAGGATAGTCACAACACCTTACCGCTGGACCAGAATGCAGTTTAACATCATGCGGGACGAGGGTGAACCCTGACGTGAATAAACAACGGGCGGTGGGATTGAACCTCATGGAGGATTCCTACGTACCATGCCTTGAAATGGATCAAAGACCCGTAGTTTAGATGGATGTACAGTTTAATGTCATATGGGACAAGGGCATACAGTTTAATGTCATGCTGGATGAGGGCATACAGTTTAACGTCATGCTGGACGAGGGCATACAATTTAACGTCATGTAGGACAAGGTCATATAGTTTAACGTCATGCTCGATGAGGGCATACAGTTTAACATCATGCGGGACAAGGGAATACAGTTTAACATTATGCTGGACGAGGGCATTTCCATGGTCGATGCTTACTCTAAGCCCACGTGAGTCATGCTCAGTGTGAGAAACAAGAGGCAACAGAGACGTGACGATCACGTCGCGAAGGGTGCGTCCGTGAGAAGCGAAGAGGGGCTTACGCTTTAGGCGGCCCATGGTGTCGGGACTTACTCCAGGATGGAGTACCGAGAGTGACAAAGCACAAAGGGAGATGTATTTGGGACCTAAGGAAGGAGGTGTCTCGTTCCCTATCACGCCCTCCGCTGGCCCTGGCAGTGAGGAAGTACGGAGGTGCATAGGTGCTACCTTCCGCAAGAGGGGTTAGGGGTATTACACCAAGGTGGCTACCCTTACCCCGTGGACAAACGCCACTCCGAGAGGGAGGATATCATCCCATGTGAAGTTGATTCCATTCCCATGGAGACGAGCGGCATAAAGAATGTCCGAGACGGGGGGAACCTACGTGCGAGGCACGGGGTTGGGTCATAGTTTAACGTCATGTGTTGAGGATGAGGTGATTGGCAGTTTAACGTCCTGCAGCTCGGACGAGGTCGGTTTACTCCGCACCCCTAAAACATTCATGACCGGTACCCTCTGCTCCTTGTGGGAGGGAAGGCGTCGGTAAGGCCGTGGAAAAGGGGGTCGCAGAGCGAACCATCGAGGGGTCCACATTAGCGTGGCTATGCGAAGAAGCAATAGCCATTAGCGTGCCTATGCGAAGAAGCATTAGGCGAAGAAACGCTATGGGTGGTGTCCTACAGGGGACTTTGAAATCACATCTTGCAAACCTGGAGGGTCTCATGAAAAGAGGAATTACTAAGAAAAGGGGTCCATAGGCAGGGGACTTGCGGAGCTTGGTTACTTTGCATATTGGAGAGCACTTGCAAAGGGGTGTGCTTCGCGAAGTGGAGTGCCTTGGCCTTAGCATGTGGTAGAGATGCGAGTGGGAGGTGCTTCGTGAAGTGGAAGGGTGTTCACGGAGCATGGCCTCTCAAAGAAGAGGTGCCTCGTGAAGCAAGGCACTATGAAGCAGTGTGCTTCGCGAAGTATAATGACCCTGCCTTGGCATGTGGATCACGTGTATAGGATGGGTGTTTCGCGAAGCATAAACGCTCTGTGACTGCCCGGGTTCCCTTGGGAATCCCCTTCCTTTGCGAATTCCCTTAGGCTTCATGAAGGGCATCCCTCTCGTAAGAGGGGATCAAAACGAGACAAGGCGAAGGCCTCTAGCGAAGAAAAAATACCTCACGAATCTCATGATTTCTAGACCGAAGAGTGCTTCACAATTTGGGAGTTGAGAAGCGAAAAGGTCGGATTGTCCGTCTGGAGAGCTCAGGGGAAGCTCGGTGTTTATAGGCAAGGGGCACTACGAAGCAGAGCTCACGCGGCATGAAGGGGGCTTCGGTTGCCTCGCGGTGGGTCGCGAACATCAACCGGATCCGTGGAGGGTTAATGCCTCCTCTGCTTGGCGGAGGGCTCGTGAACGTCAGGGCATTCGCGGAGCGTTACCGCCTCTAGTGCTTCGCGACAGCTGCATAGAAAGGGGGATTCACGTCGGGGCTTCGTGAGGAAGGGCGCGGTTTGCCCAATATTTTGGCACCAACAGAAGTGATCCACCAATTTCTATATTTAATCCAAATAATTTAGGTACAATGTAACGAAACATAAATCCCTCAAAATCCTCATCATAAAGATCCATTTATTCAAACTAGTGTTTATCATCTAAAAACTTTTGGACAATTAAATCTTCATCACATTGACCCTTTCCTTTATTGGATTGTAAAAAAGTATATTATGAGCATAGTTAAGTGGGATGATGTATCTCCTATCATCAAACACCCATCAATAAAAAAAGATTTTTATTTCTCTAGATGGACTTCAAATTCACCATGAAGTTATTAAACTTCCAATTCTATTGCATTGGTTCCAAATAAAGATGTATGAAATGAACTTGTGTTACTTGTGTCTAATGGACGATGGAGAACCCAATAGCTTAAAAGAGGAAAGATATTTGAAAGATTTTAATTAGTGGGAGTTATACATGAGGGATGATAATGATTCCCTCTATGTGTATGAGACATGGGAGAAAATGGAGGGGCATAATAGAAATAAATTTATTCATAATAAATGGATGTATCAGCTAGAGTAGGTAGCGGATGATAGATAGAGTTACAAGGCATGAATATTTGTGAGAGGGTTTTTTGGGTTCATGGATATCTTACAGAATAGCCCATAAATATATCCTTCAAAACTAAATTATGAGTAATCAAATTATAGATAGTTGAGCTCCTGCTTTGGAGTCAATAACATAAAAAACTATGCACCTATATCACCACACTACAATGTACAAACCACTAAAAATGAACACAAACAATAGTATTGGAAGAAAATGATTGAAACAGAAAAATTATAATGAGAAACACAAATTTAACCCCATTGTCTCAAACTAAATAAAATTCAACTTAGTATAATGGGGAATGTGTAGCAGCATCCATATCCTACTTGTTACCTGAAAAAATTGAGCCTATTTCTAGTAATTTTATGATTACCCTGTGTGAAGAGAGTTGTAGAAGCTAAGGTTACTCAATTCAAAATTAATCAGAGTTAATATACCAACATAGTGAAACTCCCAGTAATAGGATAATTTATCTCCTCCAATGAATCCACATCAATAATAATGAACTACTCAACCAATAACGAAGGTAATAGATGAAGATTCCTACCTCAAATATCTGCATAGGAGGTGCGCCAGAGGAGGAGATGGGAAGGGAGCCTCGGAGCAGCATCGGTAGGGAGGTGAAGTGACCGTAGGGAGGTGGGTAGGTCATGTTGGCTGGGAGGTGGGCTGGCAGTGCTAGAGCCGTGTCGGCAGGGAGGCGTCGGAGCCACGTCAGAGCTGGCGGGGAGGTTTACTGGCTATGTCAGAGATGAAGGGGGAGGAGGAATCACGAGAGGAGGAGTAATAATGAGGGGAGAAGGGGAGGAGAAATGGATAGGGAGGAGGAATCTCGAGGGGAGGAGGGTAAGAGGGACAACGATGATGACGGGGGAGGAGGAATCACGATGCGGGAGGAAGGGCAAGGATGGGGAGGGGATTCGCGATGTGGCCCGATTAAAATAATTTTCACATAATCCATTTCCATGCTGAGCTATTTGGGTGTGGCTATATCTTATCTATAGCCACAGATCATTTAAAGTGTGGCTATAGATCCGTGGCTATAGATCATTTTCTTACTAGTGAAAGGGAATGCATTAGGGGATACCCTGCAAGGACCGCTTGTGGATCCCTATAGCCCCATATCTAGCATAGGGCGCTCCCATCGTGAACCCTCCGCGGAGCAAGGAGGTGGGATGCTCCGCGAACTAATTTGACGTTCAAGAACCCACTACGGAGAAAGGAGGTAGGATGCACTGTGAACCGATTTGACTTTCGAGAACCTGCCGCGAAGCAAGGAGGTAGGATGCTCTGCAAACCCCTTTGATGTTCATGAACCCACTATGGAGCAAGCTCTGTCTTCATGCCAAGATATCTCTTCTTTACGGTGCCTCTTGCCTATAAAAATCAGGCTCCCCTCAAGCCCAAGGGACGGATCCTCCGACCTTTCACCTTCTGATATCCCACATCGCGAAAAATTTTCTGCTCTGTGAACCATGAGATTTTCAAGGTACTTTTGCATCACGAAGTGACTTCCCCTTTTCATGGATTCGGCCTCTCTTCAAATAGGGATTCCCTTCGTGGAGCCCATGGGCCTCCGCGAAGGAAGGAGATCCTCAAGGGGACTCAGATCATTGCGAAGCATTTATGCATTGTGAAACACCCTTCATACACATGTGACCCACTTGCTAAGGCATGGTCACTATGCTTTGCGAAGCACATTGCTTCACAATATTATGATTTACAAGGCACCCTTGCTTCACAAGGCATTGCTCTGAAAATTCCTTTCCACTTGGCGAAGCACCTTCCATATACACCTATTCCTTATACCAAGGATAGACTGTTGGTTGGAGTAGATTACTCAAGAGGGGAGGGGTGAATTGAGTAAATAAAAAAATTAGTAAAAAGTATTTCTAAAAATGTTTCTTTAAGATTAAATACAACCCAATTAATAAAGGTTATACTGTTACAAGAGTTTGACTATTTAAATAACTTCTTAAAAGATTGATTAATTCTCAGTAATATTAATTTGTATTATTAATATTACTTTTGAAGTTATTCTTCTAGGACAAGCCAGTTATAACTTCTTTCCAAGATTAACTATCAATGTGAAATTAGAGATTTCAGAATTATATAGTAAAGCAATAAAACAGAGAAGACTAATTTAAGCAGCACAACAGATATGCAACAAGTGGTTTAGTCTCAAGCCGATACATAATCCACTCCACTTGGTGATCACTTATCACTAAGCAGTTTATATAAATAAACTTTGATCCACACCCTGGATCGGGGTTAACAACAGTACTCAGACAATCCAGATCACACAGGGACCTCTTCCACATTTTTCGTGGGTATAAAATAACCAGGCCACACAGGGACCTCTTCCACACTTATCCATGGGTATACACAAGATTAAGAGAAAGGCAGAGTAAGGATATCTTGTATCCTTTAGTTTAATGCTGGAAACAGAGTGTGTTGTTCTACAGGTACACACTCTACTTGAAAGGTAATAAACAGATACACAACAGAGAAGAAATACGGAGATGGGTTTAGAGATGCTCTGAGTATTTTTCTTTGCAGCTTTGGACTTCTGAGATGAAGTCGATGCAAAGTTCTAGTCCTTGTCTGTAAAAAAGAGTGTCGTGATTCATCTTGTGTTCTTCGTAAGGTTCAACATAGTGAAGATGTTCTCTAAGATTCAAATATGCTTCAGGTGTTCTTCAGCAGTGTCGAGTTGCATGCAGTGGGACTTTCTTTTGAAACCTGCTCTAAGTATGGTCTTCAGTATCATGCTCACATCCTTGCTTTTTGTTTTTTGTATCGCGCTCTATGATTCTTGGTCACACTTTTCTTTTATCTTGGAAATTCATGTGTTGGAGCCGACGGGTTGCATGTATTGTTCACCTCGTACCTCATACTGTCCGATGATATGTCTACAAAGAAGATTTAATTATGTCAGTGCATTAAAATCATCAAATATGACCGTTAGAAATTAAATTGAAATATGAAAAAATAGTTTAAGAAACGGTGTCACAATAAGTCATGGAAATAGTGTCTCCTTCACACGATGTCTAGATTGATCATGGTGTCTGAGTGTCATGGTGTCTCGTGGTCATGGTGACTTGTTCACGGTGTCAGCTTCATGGTGTCTTGCTTCACGGTGTCTTGCTTTAGGGTGTCTTGTTCATGGTGTCTGCTTCACGGTGTCTTGATTCACAGTTTCTTGCTTCACGGTGTCTTTTTCATGGTGTCTTTCTTCACGGTTTCTTGTTCACGGAGTATGTTTCATGATGTCTTGCTTCACGGTGTCTAGTTCATGGTATCTTGTTTCACGGCGTCAGAAAGGCATAGCCAGTGGCAGACTCACGGTGTCTCAGACTTTTCAAAGTAACTGTGTTCAGACTTAAGTAATAATGATAATAGAATGGATTAGACTTAAGAATTTTTTAGAGAAGGTATTATGAGAGTAGATCAAAGATAGTATAAAGTAAGTAAACTGAATATAGAGAAATTAAGATCTTTCATGGCTCTTTTTGAAGCATTAGAATACTTTAAAAATTAATATACATGATTTGATAAAATTTATAGGAGTTAACTATGTTGAATACGATTTGGGATCATTAAAACATGATTATTACATGAGGAGTCCAAAAATCTCCCCCTTTTTGATGATCACCAATCATGTAAAGTTAAAATGTATATTGGATTCAACTATAGAGATAAATGGCTAACATATAAAAATTTCTCCCCCTTTTGCGAGTATAAAAAAGATGGAGTAAGAGAATCCAAAAATGCACATTCCATTAAGAGTAAACAAGTTTCAGTAAAAAAACAAAAGAGTAAGACAAAAGAAAAATCATCCCTATCGAAAAGGTGTAATCACTGTTCTTCTTTAGTGGCTGGACTTCTCTTTTCCTTTAGCAGTAGTGGCAGAAGAAGAAGCCATAGAGGCAGAGGTCAAGGAAGAAGGGGGAGAGGTGGTTGATAAAGAGGGTAAAGGAATACCTTCAAAGACTGAGGGAGCCAAGGTAGGGGAAGTAGAAGATCTAGGAAGTTATTGATCAAGAATCACAGGCCTGATCTGACTTAGTGCTTGGTCGATAGACATGGTTGTTGAGGCTAGGTCAGAGGTGAAGGTAGGAAGCCTAAGTCTGAGAGGTGCATCCGCTGGAGAAAAAATGGATGTACTTTAGACATGAAGATAGGGTCTTAGGAGTTTGATGAAATACTTAATGATCTCTCCCCCATACTGTATGTATTTTTTAAAATCATCCTTTTTCTCCATAAACTTGTCCAACAATCAAGTAAGCTCTGTGAGCTTCTGGACTTGGGTCTTGAAAGCTTGAGTCACAGGAGGAATCCGCAAATTCTCTACAAGATACTTGAAATGATTTGTCATATCAGTCTTGGAGAATATTATGTTGAAGTATAAATCCACTTTCTTGGTAATATCTTATTGAGAATCATTACCAACTTTGGAGTGGATTTGTACTAGGTCAAGAACTCTATCACTGTTCTTGACCACTTCAGATAAAGAAGCCGTACTGAAACCACTGAGTACAGTCTGCAGATCTTATTTGACTATAGTTCTGAGCAGATCACTATCCAAGGAGGTTTTAGAGGATTGACCAAATGCTTTGACAGTTGTGGTCAGATATTTTAGTTGATTCATCACCTTTTGAAGACAACCTGTATACTCATCAGTGAGTTTATTAATATTGTCAAAAAGATCTTTAATTTCCTTCACAATTTGATTGTTCCTTTCAGTGATAATTTCATCTAAGGATGGTAGATAATGTTGAATTCGAGACACACCAACCTGTGGGATTTGAGGAGCAACAAGTTCTACAGGAGGAGCAACATGCTCAGATCTCCAATGCAGCTCTCTCTGCATGTCTTCAACCATACTTCTTAGGCTCTTCACTTCATTATTGAGCAGCTTATTTTCAACTCTTACTTCTTGAATTTCATGAAGCATCTGAGGTTGTATTTTCCAAATAATTTTCTCCAATAATAGTGAGGCATATCTCTCACTTAAATTTGTCACAGGACGAGGTTGGGTATTCATGAGTTTCTCAACTCCAGATAAGAGGGTAGCACCAAATTCCTTCAGATCATCCTTACTCACAAAATAGGGATGTTCAGATAAGGGTTCAAGAGAAAGAACTGGTACAGGCTCAGGTTCCTCCTCAGGTGAAATATTGGAGACTGATTTCAACTGAAATATAGAGGAAAGATCAAGTCCAGCTGCTGTAACCTGCTGAGAGTCATCCAGATCATAGAAACTGGGAAATTTATACTGAGTGTCTACATGACTTGACTCAGTTGGATGTGAGGTTTCAATAGACTCAAGATTTGGGGTTTGATCCCCCTCAACAGGTTACTCCTTCTCAGGACTGAGAGGCTTAGGATCTTGGTCTAATTCCACAAACTCAGCACTAAGTTCCTCACTCATTTCCTGTCTAGCCAGTTGAAAGTCTAGCTCCATCTGTTCTTTAGCTGAAGGTATGATTTCATGTACAGATTGTTCAATGGGGATTTCCTCAAGATTGACCTCTTGCAAAATAGGTGGCTCTTCCACTATAGGCTCTTCCATGGCATGATTTTCAGATTCTTTGACAATTGATTTTGTTTCAGCCTTGGGTTGAATTTCCAGAATAACAGCTTCTTTAGGAGCAGGGACTTCTTCTTCAATAACTTCAGGAGGAGTAGTTGTCCTGTTTTCCTTAACAGTTACAACTTCCCTAGGTGGCACTACAACCCCTTCTTCCTCTTCTTCAAGAGACTCAACAATCTCATCTGGTTCCAAACCAGGATCAGAAATTCCTTTTGGTCTTGAGGGATAATCTGCAGGATTTAATTTCTCATAAACTCTGTCATTGTCTTCCACCCATTCCTTTTTCCAAAGATTCCAATTTATATTCATTCTTTTGATAGTGGATTTTGAGAGACATTACTCACATTACTTAATTACTTCCTAATTAGGTCCAACCATACCTTCGATAAGAATCATGGCTGAGATTAGCCGAGAGTAAAACAAAGAAGTCGACTTGGATGTGAATTTGATCAACTCACACATATGGTGTATGATATACTTTCATAGGTTGATCTTATGCCCATTTTTCATGAGGTGAATTAGAAACACATCTTGATATTTTAAAATAGAAAAATCACATTTTCTCAGACTAACCAAATTCTGTATAAACTTGAACAAAATCCTTGATTCTCCATATAATTCAGCAGAAATGACTCTCCTCTGGGTGCCATTTCAAATTAAGGTTTTCAGGGAATCTTCTAAATCAGATAATTCAGTTGAAGGTGGAGGTACTCTATGATAATCCTCATAGCTGCCTTCATGAGGTATCCTAAGGCATGCAGCCCATAAACTATAAGGGAATGAGCATCTCTGGCCATTGACCCAACTTCATACAACATAACTACCACTAGAATCAAATATGAATTGTATGTACTGGTAAAATTGATCCACTAACCTAGGGTAGATGGGTCTATCTTCCTTCAAGAACCATTCTAACCAGCCTTGTTGTTCCAACACTTTCAATACCAGAGACTTACTAGATAGAATCCATTTGGGGAAAATCTCTTTCTCAGGTACAACAATGCAGTTTACTAGATTCAGATTTAAAGGTCCTTCGGGTGTCAGCTTAGGTGCAATATTGTTCTTATTCAAGCTACGCTTCTCAGTTGTTGACGATGAAGGACGTTTCATTATTGGCATTCACTGAAGGTTAGAGTGAGATAAAGATTGAAGGGATGAAGAAGGGTTTGAAAAGAGTAAATAGAAGAATACTTGAGTGATACTTTCTTTGTTTTATCATTTAGGAATACCAAATGTCACAAAAATAAAAACATGGGAAAATAAAAAAGGTGAAAAGGATAATTACCACGATACGGGTTTAAAGAAAAACATAAATAATTTTTATGGTGAGACAATGTCTGGTCATTATGGTGAGACAGTAAACGAGATTCACGGTGAGACCGTGAACGAACTTCTCAGTGTGCGTTACGGTGAGACAGTAAACGTCAGACAGTAAGTACAAAATACTAACTGTGAGACCTTAAACATAAAAATTTACAGTGAGACAGTAAACATGAGAGACAGTAACTGAGAAACCGTAATCATGAGACAGTAAAGTATAACACAGTAAGATATCGAATAGTAAGACCTGAAACAATAACAAGTAAGGTATCTATTTGATATTTTTCATGCCTAGTTCATGTATGATGTAGTATATTCTCTCATAATTTAATGGTTTGGTGAATATATCAACAAGTTGATATTCAGTACCAATGAATTCCAAAGTGATATCACCTTTTTGATAATGATCTCTCAAAAAGTGATGTCTTACATCAATGTGCTTTGTCCTAGAATGTGAAACTTGATTCTTTGAGATGTTAATAGAAATTTTGTTGTCACAATTTATAGGTACATGTCTGAATTGATATCCATAGTCTAGTAATGTATATTTCATCCACAAAAATTGTGCACAACAACTTCCAGCAGCTATGTATTCAGCTTTTTCAGTAGATAATGAATTTTTTTTTGTTTCTTACTACACCATGATACTAGTGACTTTCCTAAAAGGTGACATGTTCTAGAGGTGCCTTTTCTATCAAACTTACAACCATCTAATTCAACATCAGAATAACTAACTAATTCAAATGATTTTCCTTTAGGATAAGATAGTCCTAGATTGGGTGTATGCTTGAGGTATTTGAAAATTCTCTTTACATAATTTAAATGAGATTCCTTAGGGTTTGCTTGAAAATGAGCATACATACACACACTAAACATAATGTTATGATGACTAGTAGTTAAGTAGAGTAAACTTCCAATCATTCCTCTATAAGTGGTTTGATCAACAGATTTTCCATCTTCATCAAGATCCGACTTACAAGTGGTACTCATGGGAGTGTTACTACTTTTAGTACTATCCAATACAATATGTTTTCAAAGATCTCTAGTATATTTACTTTGGGTTAAAACAATTCCATCATTATTTTGAAATATTTGAAATCCAAGAAAGAATTTTAGTTCACCCATTAAACTCATTTCAAATTCATTTTGCATAATTTTAGAAAAATCAATACATAAAGAATTATTTGAAGATCCAAAAATAATGTCATCTACATAGATTTAAACAACTAAAACATCATTAGAAATTCATTTTATAAAAAGGGTAGGATCAGCTATTCCTTTTGTAAAACCTTTGGAAATAAGAAAAGTACTCAATATATCATACCAAGCTATTGGATCTTTCTTTAAACAATATAAAGCTTTTGATAGTTTAAAAATATGATTTGGAAAATGGGGGTTTGTAAATCCAGGGGGGTTTTCAACAACAAAATCCTCAACTATATACCCATTTAAGAATTCACTCTTAACATTAATTTGATATAGTTTGAAATTCAAATGTGCAGCAAAGGCAAGCATAATTCTGATGGCTTCAAGTCTGGCTACAGGTGGAAATGTCTCCTCATAGTCAATTCCTTCTTCCTGACTATAGCCTTGTGAAATTAATCTAGTCTTGTTTCTAACTATGTTACCAGCTTCATCTACCTTATTTATAAACACCCATTTAGCGCCTATGGTAAATGTGTCCTTGGGTCTTTCAACAAGTTTCCAAATTTGTTCCTTTCAAACTGATTATGTTCTTCTTACATATCCATCACCTAAAATTCATCATTGTTAGCATCATTAATATTTTTAGGTTTAAGTTGTGACAAGAATACTTGATGTTCAACCTGATTTCTAAGAGAAGCTCTAGTTTGAGTTCCTTTGTCTAAGTCTCCAACAACACCATCCAAGGGATAGTTCTTAAGGGTTCTAACAGTTCTAGAAAAAGAGGGACTAGTGATTTGAGGTTCATCAATAGAGTCAGGTTCATTGTGACTTGATTCTAGGGAATTTATAGAGTTGGAATTTTTCACAGATTCTTTCATAGAAGAATTTTAGGATTTTGAATTGATGTTCATATTTGATACACCATCCTCCAGATTCTCTGGGATGGTTTTAGGCTCATGTGGATCTATTTCATCAAATTTTACATGAACAGATTCTTCCACTCATTTAGTTCTTTTATTGAACACTCTATAGGCTTTACTAGATGTGGAATATCCTAAAAATATACCTTCATCACTTTTGGATGCAAATTTGTCAAGACTGTCTTTGGTATTAAGAATATAGACTTTGCAACCAAAAAATTTGAAGTAGCTAACTTTGAGTTTTCTATTTTTCTATAATTCCTAAGGATTCCTCTTAAGAATAGGTCTGATCAACACTCTATTGATTATGTAGCACGCTGTATTGACAGCTTCAGCCCAAAAATAAATAGGTAAGTCATATTCAGTAAGAATTGTTCTAGAAATTTCTTGTAGGGTTTTATTTCTTCTTTTTACAACTCCATTATGCTGAGGTTTTCTAGGGGCAGAGAAATTGTGATTATAACCATTTTGTGAGAAAAAGGATTCAAACTCTTTATTTTCAAAATCACGAAAATTATCACTTCTTAAGGATTTCATTCTAAGTCCACTAATATTTTCTACAGACTTAGAATACTTAGTAAAATAAGAGCAAGCTTCACTTTTGTGATCCATAAAGAAGGTCCAAGTATATTTAGAAAAGTAATCTAAAAGAACATAAAAATAGTGCTTCCCATTTAGACTAGAAACTCTAGATGGTCCAAACAAATCCATGTGAACTAATTCGAGAGGTTGAGAAGTTGACACTTCTTTATTTGGTTTTAAATAAACTTTGTGTTGTTTTCCCTTTTGACAGGGATTACACACTTTGTAATTTGGAAACTCAAGTTTGGGTAAGTATTTAACTAGGATTTTTCTAGATAGCTTTCTAAGGGAGTGAACATTATAGTGTCCTAGTATCCTATTCTAGATACAAGATTCATTATGAAATACACTTAAGCATGATGCATTTTGAGAAGCTAAAGAATCTAAATTAATAGAATAAACATTTTCATTTTTTAATGCAAAAAATAATAATTCAACATTATAATTGAAGACATTATAAGCATCATTTTCAAATCTAACATGAAATCCATCATCACATAATTGTGAGATACTAAGTATATTGTATTTTAAACCATCAACAAACAGTACTTTAGAAATTAAAACTGAGTTAGAGTTACCGATTTGGCCTAGGCCAATAATCTTTCCCTTGGCATTGTCACCAAATGTGACATGTCCTCCATCTACTTTTATTAGGTTCTTGAAGCATGAGTAGTATCTTGTCATGTGCCTTGAACATCCACTATCCAAGTACCATATATTTTTGCAGGATATCTTTAAGAATATTTCCTACAAAAATATTAGGAAAAAACAGATTTGGGTATGCATACTTGTTTGGGTCCAGTAATATTAGTAATAAGTGCTTTAGGAACCCATATTTGCCTCATAGTTTTCTTATAAGAATTGTGTAAAGTATTTGAAAAATAAACTGTATTCGGTCCAAAAAATCTTGAAACAGTAGAACATGTATCATGAATTGAATTAGTTGATTTAAGTCCAGAGCTGGGAGTAAAACTATATGTCATATATCTTGAAACAAACTTTGTTCTACCAAGATTTCTTTTACCAGGTTGATAACCAATGCCACTATTGTATTTAGGGGCAATCTGTTTTCCTAGCATTTGGGTAAGGGTATTTTTACCATTAGTAAACTTTTCTAAATCACTCTTTAATTTCTCATTAGACATTTTTAACTCATTTTTTTCTTTGACCAGTTTGGAATATTTCTCCTTTTCAGTGGTAAGTTCCGATTTAACATTCACAGTGAGAGCATGATGTTTCTTTAATGATTTATATTTGTCTTTTAGTTCATTGCATGTCTCTTAAATCATGTTACAATATTCAAACATTTCATCATTAGTCATTTTTTCAGATTCACTTTCATCTTCACAATAGTATGAGTTATGTACAGAAGAGTCCAATGTTACCTCAGATTTGTTTTTCATAAAACACATATTGGATTTGTTAGCTTGTTCATCATGTGATGTATCTGAGTCACTTGAACTATTCTCAGAAGTACTCCAAGGTGCTTTCATTTTCTTTTTGTACCTCCTTTCCTTGTCCTTATATTTCTTTTTTTACATGATCTTTGGATAGTCAGCCTTTATATACCCTTTGCAATTACATTCATAACAGAAAATTTCATCAGTTTTGTCACTTCTTTTCCAGTTCTTCTTCCAGTTTCCTTTTTGGTCATATTTTCCCTTGAAGTTAGGCTTTCTGAAAAATTTATTCTTTTTTTAAAATCATTTCAATATTATGGCTAGTTGAGCCATATCCTCATCACTGTCAGATGATGATTGTTCACTGGTGGATCTTTCTATAGAAGCTTCGAGTTCCCCTTTCTCTTTTTGCTTAGAGGTGGTGGTCTTGAATGCAATATATTTCCTCTTTGGTTCATCCTCCTCATTATTGACTTTCAGCTCTTCCTCAAACATCATCAGTTTCCCAATGAGTTATTTTACAAGTAGTTTGCCGATGTCACACGATTCTCTAATGGAGACAAAGGTTCCCCTCTATCTATCAGGTAGACATTTAAGGATTCTTATGATATGTTCCTTGGTAGTGACTTCTATTCCAAGAGAAATAATTGTGTTGACAATCTCGTTGAAACTAATATACATGTCATAAATAGGATCATCAGGTTTCATTTAAAAATTATAATATTTGATGGTATAAGTATTAAGTATCATTTCTTTTACACTAGATGTTCCTTCGTGTGATATAGACGGGGTATCCCAAATTTCATTGGTAGTCTTAAAAGCAGAAATTCTATTAAACTCTTCATCTTCTAAGGATCAGTATAAAGAATTCATAGCTTTGTAGTTGTTATTATAGGCAGTTTTGGTAGGTTCATCCCATGTGATTCTGTCAGTAGTAGGAATTTTGTATTCATTTATAATGGATGACCAAATTTCAAAACTCAAACTCTCTAAATGCTTTTTCATTTTAATTTTCCATTGATCGCAATTGGTTCCATTAAAGAATGATGTTCAGTTGGTTTCATCCCCTTCCAATCTATTATCCATAATGAAGTATGACTTTAAAAGAGATATAAATTTAGAATTAAGAGAAATTTACAGATCTTTAAAGTAAAACTACAATCACAGTTGAATATGATTACATAGAGTCCTAATAATCACCCTCTGATACCAAATGTTGGTCGGAGTAGATTACTCAAGAGGGGTGGGGTGAATTGGGTAACTATAAAAATTTCTGTAAAAATTATTTCTAAAAAGGTCTCCCCAAATATTAAATACATCCCAATTAATCAAGGTTATACTATTATAATAGTTTGACTATTTAAATAACTTCTTAAGAGATTGATTAATTCCTAGTAATCTTAATTTGTGTTATAAATATTACTTTTTAAGTTATTCTACCAGGACAAGCCAGTTATAACTTCTTTCCAAGACTAACTATCAAAGTGAAATTAGAGATTTATGAATTATATAGTAAAGAAATAAAATAGAGAAGACTAATTTAAGCAGCACAATGTATATAAAACAAATGGTTTAGTCTCAAGCCGAGACCTAATACACTCCACTTGGTGATCACCTGGAACCAAGAAGTTTATATAAATAAACATTGATCCACACCCTAGATCGGGGTTAACAATAGTAATCAGACTGTCCAGATCACACAGGGACCTCTTCCACAGTTTTCATGGGTATAAAATAACCAGGACACACAGGGACCTCTTCCACACTATCTGTGGGTATACAAAAGAGTAAGAGAAAGGTTGAGTAAGGACATATTGTATCCTTCATTTTAATGAATGAAACAGAGTGTGTTGTTTTCAAGGTACACAGTTTACATTAAAGGTAATAAGCAGATACACAAAAGATCATAAATATGGATATGGGTTTAGAGATGCTCTGAGTTTTTGTCTTTTCAGCTTTGGACATCTAAGATGAAGCAGATGAAAACTTCGAGTCCTTGCCTATAAAACAGAGTTTTACAATTCATCTTGTGTTCTTCATAAGGTTCAATAGGGGAAAGATGTTCTCTATTCTTCAAATAAGCTTCGTGTGTTCTTCAGCAGTGTCGAGTTATATGCAGTGGGCCTTTCTTTTGAAACTTGCTCTAAGTATGTTCTTTGTTATCGTGCTCACTACCTTGATTTGTGTTTTTTGTATCACGCTCTGTGATTATTGGTCACAATTCAATTTTATCTTAGAAATGCATGTGTTGGAGGTGATAGGTAGCATGTATTCTGTACCTCGTACCTCGTACTATTTGATGATATGTCTACAAAGAAACATTAATTATGTTAGTGCATTAAAATCATCAAATACGACCGTTAGAAATTAAATTGAAATATGAAAAAATAGTTTAAGAAACGGTGTCACAGTAAGTCATGGAAATGGTGTCTCCTTCACATGGTGTCTAGATTGATCATGGTGTCTGAGTGTCATGGTGTCTTGCGGTCACAGTGTCTTGTTCACGGTGTCAGCGTCACGGTGTCTTGCTTCACGGTGTCTTGCTTCACGGTGTCTTGCTTCACAGTGTCTTGTTCACGGTGTCTGCTTCTCGGTGTCTTGCTTCACAGTGTCTTGCTTCATGGTGTCTTGTTCAGGGTGTCTCGCTTCACAGTGTCCTGTTCATGTTGTCTGCTTCATGGTTTCTTTCTTCACGGTGTATTGTTCACGGTGTCTTGCTTCACGGTGTCAGAAAGACATAGCCAGTGGAAGACTCATGGTGTCTCAGACTTTTCAAAGTAACTGTGTTCAGACTTAAGTAATGATGATAATAGAATGGATTAGACTTAATAAGTTTTCAAAGAATGTATTATGAGAGTAGATCAACGATAGTATAAAGTAATTAAACTAAATATAGAGAAATTAAGATATTGCATGGCTCTTCTTGAAGCATGATAATACTTTAAACATTAATATACATGATTTGATAAAATTTACAGGAGTTAACTAGGTTGAATAAGATTTTTGATCATTAAAACATGATTAATACATGAGGAGTCCAACATAGACGACTTCACTTCATGAAGCACATCCCTTTACGAAGCCCCTCCAATTCATGGAGCATCAGAGCTTCACAAGTCTTCTACCTATGAACCCCTTTGCTCTGCAAATCCTTTTCATGTGCAACCCTTCAGGTTTGTATGAAGCAATTTTAAGGTCCCTTGGGAGATGCTTCCCATTTCATTACTCTTCCTCACGCTTCTTCACATAGGCACGCTAAAAAATATTACTCATTCGCATAGCCACGCTAATGTGGACCCCTAATGGACTACCTCATAACACCCCATCACCACAGAATTTTTTATGCCTTCCTTACCTCAAGGGCAGGCGGGTATCAGTTATGTAAGTCCTAGAGGTGAGAAGTGAACCCACCTCATCTGAGATGTAGGATGTTAAGCTGCCAAGAACCATCGTCCTGAGCATATGATGTTAAACTGTGGCCTCACCCCGTGCCTCGGATGTGGGGTTCCCCCACCTTGGGCACTCTCTACGCCCACTGGTCTCCATGGGAGTGAGATCATTCCTCACATGGAATGAGACCCTCTTTATCGGAGCGACATATGTCCATGCAGAATGGGAAACCACCCTGGCGTAATCCCCTAGCTTTTTCTTATAGGAGGTAGCATCCCTACTCCTCCTATCTTCCTGGGTTCCAAATCCCTATCCTGCTGGGCTTTGTCACCACCCGGGATTCCACCCCAGAGTAACTTCCAATATCCATCTCCCTGGGCTTCTAACCATGCGTAATCCCCTGTTTCCACTTTGGGCTGCTTAATATGTGTAAGACCCACTCCACTTCCCACAGATGCACCTTTCACGACATGATCATCATGTCTTTTCTGGCTCTTGTTTCTCACACCGAGCATGAATCACATGGGATTAGACCAAGAACCATCCATGACATCCTCTCTAGGCCTCCTTAGAGTGTAATCCCCACACACCATTCTGAACGACGTGGCTTTGACAGTTTCCAGATCAAGGTACATAGGAAGCCTCCCTGAGGTTTAATCCCACCAACCATTGGTCCCGACCATCTCCATGTCGGTTCACCAAACCCATTCTGAACTATGTGGACTTTGATACTTTCCAAGGCAAGGTACGTAGGGTGCCTCCCTGAGGTTCAAGCCAACCAACCATTGGTCCTGACCATCTCCACATCAGTTCACCAAACCCATCCTGAACTATGAGGACTTTGATTATTGCCATGGCAAGGTATGTAGGAAGACTCCATCAGGTTCAATCCCAACACCCATTGGAACCAACCATCTTCTTGTTGGTTCCCACAACTCTCCTGAACTACGAGGACTTTTATCCTTATCTCTTGGATAAGGTACGTAGGAAGACTCCCTAAGGTTCAACCCCATCCAATGGTAACCCATTGTGATCCCATCCAGTGGTAAGAAGTTGTGACCCCATACAGTGGTAAGCCATTATAACCCCATCCAGTGGTAAGCTGTTGTGACCCCATCCAGTGATAAGCCTTTGTGACCCCATCCATCGGTAAGTTGTTTTGACCCCATCCTACGATAAGTCGTTGTGACCCAATCCAGTGGTAATCCATTATGACCCCATCCAGCGTAAGCCATTGTGACCCCATCCAATAGTAAGCAGTTATGACCCCATTCAGTGGTAAGCCGTTGAAGTCCCCAATTGACGGTAATCTATTGTCAGATGAACTGCGAGGAATTTGATTCCCAGCCACAGGGATACGTAGGAGGTCTCTTCGAGACTTAGGCCCAACATCACCATCATCCTCGAGTCGACTCCAAATCATTCTCCACCCACTTCCCTTAACCATCCATAATCTATTTTGATTCTTACCTGGGCCGCCACATCACGATGGGATCATGCCACCTCATTACGCATTCTCTTTAACAACAATTGAGTAGCTAACCATGCGCTAACCCCAACAACAGTGTTCCCTCTAGGGGTTGCACCCACCTGATCCACTCTAGTCAGTGTTCTGATTAGTCTGATCCATCTCTACTAGATTTTAAACCTGCAACATACCCTGTGTTAAACATAGAAAGTTGAGGAAAACATCAGATACATGCCTATGACATATGATTCCCCACATTCGATGTGGGATGCCTCAAGCTTCCACTCCCTTGAAAATTCCTCTAATAAGGGGAAGAAACTCAGACACACTAGTGTTCCAGTTTCTAGACATGGCAGTGATATCCAATGTGACTACTCCTCCGACCGAAGGTTACTGCCCTGACTAGACCCCTTGGAATGTTCCGACAGAAGTAGTCTAATTAAATAGTGTCTATGAAGATATGGAAATGGGAAGAGTTTCACAAACAACGCCTTAAGTTTATAAGGGAGACCCGGAATAGGTGATGAGTTCCGAGGAGGAATCCATTGAAGGAAGAACTGACATCACATCATCCTATTTCGATCAAGGATCAAACGTCCCTGAACAAAGAATGCATGCCACCCACCTTTGGAAATAGGGAATGCGGGGCAACAAACAACATCGCCATCCTCGAACTTACGGACGCGCATGCCCCGACGAAAGCATTGGAAACATAAATGGTGAATCCAACATGAATATTATTATCCTAAATGTGGAGATTAGTAGTGTTCGAGACATCAGTGGATTATCATGTCACTGGATCCATCTATCCAGAACCGGGTCCTTCCAAGCAAGTAGTGGGCCTGGTGTAAAATTCACCAGAAGTTGGGGGCAGTCAAAATGTTGGACATCCCGGTTTGTGACGTTGTCAGCGTGGATCCATCTTACCAGCCATGGAAGACAGAATGTAATGGGAGAAATGGTCATAAATTCCTCTCCCTTCAGCACTAATGGGTTAATATCCATGCTTTTCAGAAACCAAGATGCTGTAGGAATTTGATCACCACCCGCCCACCGACACAGGGTCAGGGGAAATGCCAACGTGGCAGTACCGCACGAATCAACCACTTTATCGACAATCTCCATGCCAAAAAACGTCAGGCACCCATGCCCCATATCCCTATTTGAATTCATTCAGCGAAGAGTGATCAATGACCTCGTATGCTGGTACGAGGAGGAGGGGATTATCCCGACTTGGGATATGGCCTGCCAGGATCTGGAGGCATCTGAGCCTCATCACCAGTGCCACCTCCAAGGCCTGCGCAGGGAGCCACTACACCCCACTCCAACATACTATCGTTTTGGGAGCCTATCCCCATAACGCCTCGGTGACTCTCTCCCCTACATCGATGAGGTAGGGTATGTTTGTGGCAGCCCGATCGGGATCTTGTTTCAGAGGCCCCCGAGGAGGGCTCCCACTAGGCCAGGCCAACACCTCTATCCAGTCACATGAGTCAAGGAGCATGTAAGCCATGTGCCTGCACCGTTGGCCCCAGTCCCGTTGACCAAACACCAGCATCGGGCACATGCCAAGGAGGACGCCCGCCAAGGGGAGTCAACATCAGCAACTACTATGGCTCAAGCCACCACCGATGTATATCATCAACCCCTCGTGTATGATGAGCAGGGGAACTTGCACAACTGGCCTAGATCGAGGCCCCAACCACCCCATGGGAAGGCTGGGTCGACTCTCTCGGTTCCTGGTGAAGGTAGTGGCCACTGCCAGCATGGAGGCCCTCCCTATACCACCACCACGGAGAATGCAGGTCTTCCCCACTTCCAAGCTCGGCATGGAGGTACGCCTCATTCTACACTTAGTCCGAATGGGGGACCACCCCACAATGGTGAAACTCAACACAAAATACTCTCCCATGCTCATTAAATTAGGTATGGAGTCATCTCTCCTTCCACAGACCACCGGTGTGGGGATGTCACGCATCTGGTCAATCTATAGTATGGGGGGCCTCGCCATGTTCTAACAGAAGCTGGTGAAGGTCCTCCCCACCTCAGTAATCAGAGGGGTGAAGGACACCTTCACTTCACCATCACCCAACATGGAGGTCATACCTATGTTCAGCTCAACCAATACGAGTACCTTCCTCGCACTGATTTCCCTATGGGAAACAAGCTTGAAGGTCCTACCCGTGCTCCAATCAGCTCGAGCAGAGGTCCTTCCCGCTCCAGCACTTCACACAGAGGTCCTCCCCATGTTCCCTTAGTTATTTTTATAGGTGCACCTCGCACCCTGAATTACTTAGGTGGAAGTCCTCTCCACCCCAGCACCTGTACAACCGAAGGTTCTCCTCGTGTAAGAAATCTACCCTATCTCAAAGAGCCATCCCATGGAAGGTGGGCGGGTCGTCGCCACCATAAAAATAACACTGAAAATATTCAGACTGAGATCAAACCAGTTTGCTTCTCAGATTCCGAAGCCGAATATGAATCAATGATTGAACCCTCGCCTAGATCCTCCGTGTCGAGGGCCAGGGTAGGAACAAGGCGCATCAGCCTAGTACTCCCAGAATGCGAGGTCCATCAAATTCCTGCCTTCCTCCACATGTATATCTAAGAGAAAGAAAATTTGGTAGCTCTACAAGTTACGGTCATACAATCCCCACCAT
Organism: Viscum album; assembly: GCA_963277665.1. Taxonomy (NCBI): domain Eukaryota; kingdom Viridiplantae; phylum Streptophyta; class Magnoliopsida; order Santalales; family Viscaceae; genus Viscum; species Viscum album. Next base: position 62,446 of record CAUJRU010001687.1, read on the forward strand.
CATCACTAGAAGACCACTTCCCTGAGATGTTTTGGCCAGTTGCAACACCGAATTTTTGTGCGCCGGAATCCCTCATCCAAGAGGAAGCCGAGTGTTTTCGGTAGACCCTCTGGGTGACTCATTTTCATCTTCATCATCAGTGAGTGGATTACCCTAAGATACAAGCGCATTTAGAGGAAATTATGGAACAATGTCGTCTGGTTGATTTGGCCGCACTCCCTGTGGCCCAGTGTCCTGAGTCACTAGGTCACTGTAGGGACCTCCAGCAATGGTGGGTTCAGAGCTTCAGGGTACTCCGCAGGATTATCAATGAGGATTCTACCCACGTACAGTTCCACGGTTGTGGGCAGTATGATTCCCTACTCTTTAGTCCTATCTGATGTAAACATGATTTTCTAAGAGACATAGAGGATATGCCTCCAGGAAGAGTCGTGGTTAACATGGAGGACCTACTAAAGGGTGAGAACGAGCTAGAGCTTCCTGGAGAGGACCTCCCCCCCTAGGGGGCTTCACACTTCTTGGATATGTTAGGAAGGATTACTTGGAAACAAAGGAATCTACTGGGTCTTCCTATACCCACTGAGGTACTAGTCCTCAATCGAAATTCCAACAAGGGTAAGGAACTCCTTGGAGCTGTCAAACCCTACGACCCGTCTGGATCAGTGCAGAAGGTGGAAGATGTCCCTAAAAAAGCCTCATTGCATTAGTAACTTTCCGAACAGAATAATGTGGTTGATGAAATCCTTACTGAATTCACTGCAGAGCGATGGCTGGACTGCGGTGATCCTATCCCTGGGCAATAGGGGTAGGCACAACTTCCCCTTAGAAAATTGCCTCTAAGAAACCCTGACCATCCTTCCCATGCCAACAGAATTAAGGCCGGAACTTATAGAAATAGGGTGCGGTATGTCTCGCCCAATCCTCTTGAGCGGCGTGACAATCCTCAGGACCCAGCTCGAATTCCCCTAACTGCCCCACAAGTCATTCCACTAGCCGCTCCATGATCCGCTGGGCTGACTTATCATGTTGAAGAACCCGCCAATGCACTGGTGGGCAGGGATCCCCATCAAGATAGGAATCCCCACCTAGATGATCCAATAGAGGCACTCATTTCCCATCTCAAGGAATTAGAAATGTGACAGGTTGCACTCCCGCCTGATGGCAAGCCTTATCCGGCATGGGTGGATGATATGCCAACCCCCCAGGTTTCGAGAATCCCACATTTTACCCCTTCAACAGGATAGGGGACCCATCACAACACCTGGCCCACTTTATCTCAAGGTGTGGCCCCATGTTAGGAACTCCATCACAATAGGAAGCCACTAAACTCTGGTGTTTTGTACAGACATTGGAAGGCCCTACGTTTGTATGGTATAACCAGATCCCCATCAGATTAGTAATCAGCTGGGAGGAACTCCGTAGGCAATTCCTCTACCAATTCAGTTCCACCACATGGAGGATGAGTATCGCAGACCTCTTAAAGTGAAACCAGAGGCCTGATGAGCACGTTGCCGACTTTGTCGCTCAGTGGAAAGGACTCACGTATGCCTTTGACATGCCGCTGACTCAGGAGAAATTGATGACGATGTGTATAGGGAATTTCAAGATGGAATTGGTCCCCTCTTTGATCACCCATAACTATCTTGGGGGATTTCAATACTTCTTTGATAAGTCCCAGTGCCTAGAGGAAGCTTTACAGCAGGCTAAGAAGGCACGTCTGTTGCCTCCTGCGATCCCCACGAGAAGGGTTTCCAAGGCCGAGCCCACTACAGTAGCCCAAATAGAGGCCCCCCTAAAACTAGGCTTGTTACCAGTAGAGCCGCCTCCATAGCCTCACAGAGGACCTCCACCTCAGGAATAGTCACCGGCCCAACAATGCCCACCTCAGAATCGGTAGGTGACCCCACACAATGCGCTGCCACCTCCCAGGAAAGTTAACCAAGTTCCACCCCCACGGCAGGCTCCCCCATCCCCTGTCAGGGTCACACTCCAAGGACCCTTTTTCTGGATAGGAGAAACCAGACCTACTTGTTCAATGAGGTACAGGTCCTCAATTACTTTCGTAGTGCCTTGGGGCAGGGGATTATATGTTTTCTTGAGTGCAGAAGGCCAGAAGAGGCAAACCACACCGATCACCCTAATTTCTGCCCCTACCACTAGATCATGGGACACACTCTCAAGAAGTTCTATGTGTTCAAAGACTGGCTTCAATACCAAGTAGATAACAAAATAGTCCAGTTAGGACCAACTATAGAATAGGTGGAATGCATCTTCATGAGGCCATATAGTAGCAATGATGATGAGGTCGAGTGGCATCAGGTTTCCAATCACGAGTCCCAGAAGTATGATGACTGGATGGGTCATAAAATAGTCACCAATTCCCATAGTGTGATCCAGGTGTGTCTGAATTGGCCATAACCTTCAAAAGCTATAACCACTGCATCTACATTGTCATCTCAACCGGCCTCTTCCCAGAAGAGAAAATACCGGCGACGCAAGAGAAAGCAGAGCCCCAGACCAATTCCATCATCTTCCTATACTCTCAGAGACTTCATGCCCCTAGAGATGATGATCCCTCCCATAATTCATTTAGTAGTGTACGACTCTCTGAGTGATGGTCAAGGGTACACCTCGATTAACACCATAGAGCTGGTAAATCCCTATATGATTCCTAAAGACGAGGAGCGCTAGGATGATCCTCAAAATGTCCCCATCCATCATCAGCTTCAATGAAGCCATGACTATATGGGCCATCGGAGTGCCTCAGTCAGAACTTCCAGCCAACCTGTGCATACTACTGAAACCACGAAACAAGATCAGTATAGAGATCAGCATGCACAGCCTCCTCATCTGGTGGTATCAGGCCCACCTTCGCCATTGTTCGTGTTGCTGGATCAGGCAGAGCCACCCCGAACATGCCACGACCAGCCACACCCTACTATAGGCCGGTCTTAGTCATCTGGAACTCATCTAGTAGCCACTCCACAGGCTTTGACTAGTGAGCGGTAGGATATTCCTAGTACTAGTCAGTCGTTGGTCCAGTCAGTAGGACCCACCATACCTCCTATCATAGAGTGACCTCCGATAAGCATAATTTCACACCTGTCATGGAAGTATGATGTTCTTAAGAATCTTTCCAGTATTCTATCAAGGCTCTCCATCCTTGAGGCCCTGCGCCTATAGTCAGATATGCGTGAGGCCCTTGCTGAGGCTTTAAGATGCCCCCTCTAGTTTGAGATGGAGGTAGCAGCCACAAAATCTTTTCATACTGATGTGGTCGAGAATACTGAATGTTAGGCCATTATCCCATTCTCTAGAGAAGATGAAGGATCTCCCATACAGGTGAAAATTCACCCACTGTACATCACTATCCAGTTAAATGGCAAGGAGTTTCATCGTTGTCTTGTCAACACGGGCTTTGGAATTAACCTAATACCGACTTAGAAACTAAAAAAACTAGGGTTTTTTTAGGATTATATGAGTCCCTATGACCTAAGAATCCAAGGTTATGATAGGATAGAATAGACACCGGTTAGCAAGATTCACTTGAATACTCAGTTCAGTGGATTACTTTCCAGCACCAAATTTATGGTTGTCTCCTAGGACACCGCCTACAATGCATTGATGGGAAAGACATGGCTCCACCTAGATGCGACAGTTCCCTCATCATACCACCAGTGCCTCAAGTACTCTCTTAATAGTAAACTGGGCATGCTTCAAGGTGATACGTCTTCCTTTGCCTCTTATGAGGCCCGTTACATGGATGTCTACTACTACAAGAGCAAGGACAAGCAGATTCGGACTAATGAGGTCGAGCATACCATGACTGCAACTGACCCATGGACAGATCTAGATGACACCTACATCTTTCCAATACACCTATTGGAGGCGATGACCCCAGACATGGGACAATGCTTCGTTGTTTCTGGAATGATGGGGGAACACATCCACAGGCCTAAGAGATGCCAAAATATCACCTCATACCCCTATACAAATTAGGCATAGGTGATCCCAGAGCCTCCTACTCCCATAAGATATCGGGATTTCCGCCACATGGTGACGAAAATATGTCATACTTTCTTGTTCTGTGAGGCCAGAATTAACAAGATCAAGATGATGCACCACTATTTCTTTGACATCATCAAGCGTGTCCCCTTGTGCCGAAGGCCAGATGGGATCAGATCGACATCCTTCATTGCTATGGTTGCGACATCACATAAGTCCTCCGATGTAGTGTTCGCTGCTACTTAGGCTGGTACCAGCCTCCCGTCATGATATGCTGACTCAGAAGCGACTCCTACCATTGAGGATTCCCCCTCCATAAGTGAAGAAGAGGAGTTGGAGGATGATCCCCCCACCTTTGAGGTGGGTGTCTCTACCACAGTCAACGAGTTGGTACAGGTGAACCTCGGTAGTGAGGAAAACCCAAAGCGCACATTGATCAATGCCGCGATGCCCCTCAAGGAGCAACAACAGTACATAAAATTCCCTAAAAAATATTGTGATGTATTCACCTGGAGTTATGATGAGATTCCAGGACTAGATCCTCAAGTTTCCATCCACCACCTCGGTCTCTCGGCAAGTCATCGTAGGTTCAAGCAACCTCCTAGAAAGATGAACCCTTCTCACGGTACCATGGTTGGGCAGAAGTTGATAATCTCATCAAAGCCAGTTTTGTTAAAGAAGTCCAGTACCTCAAATGACTAGCCAAAATTGTGCCAGTTAGAAAGAAGAATGGAAATATCAGAGTCTGCATCGACTTTCAGGATCTCAACCATCACTGTTCGAAGGATTATTTTCCCCTTCCTGTGACAGAATTTTTGATCGACACTATAACCAGATTCCAAGCCCTCTCCTTCATGGATGGGTACTCTGGGTATAACTAGATATGAATGGACCCCAAGGATGAGGAGTATACAATCTTCACTGTACCACAAGGTACTTTCTGTTACCAAGTCATGCCATTCGGTTTAAAGAACCTGGGTTCCTCTTACCAGCGCGCTATACATCGAATATTTAAGCCAATCCTTGGAACGTTGGTGGAATTCTATGTGGATGAACTGTTGGTCAAATCTTGCCAATGTCAGGACCATCTCAAAGACCTTGAGAAAGTGTTCTACTTCCTCAGTTACCATCACCTGAAGATGAACCCATTGAAGTGTGCCTTCAGGGTCACCTCTGGAAAGTTTCTCGAATTCATTTTCAAATATAGGGGCATCGAGATCAACCCAGAGAAGATCAAAGCCACTATCCAGATGTCTCATCTGAGAAATATTCTAGAACTTCAAGGATTCCAAGGACATTTATCCTACATACGCTGATTCATCGCTAATTTTTCCAGTAAGTGTAACCCCTTTTTTGGAATCATGAAGAAATTCACACACTATGAATGGGATAAAGAGTGTTAGACTGATTTTGATGAGATCAAGCAGTATCTTCTCCAGCCTCCAGTCTTAATGCCACCTGTCTCTAGAAAGTCAATGGTCCTTTATGTGACCACCCTGGAATAATCTCTCAGTGATCTTCTCACCCAGAAGAACAATGATGGGATAGAGAACAACCTTTACTACTGCTGGCGCCAAAATATTGCACGAAAGGAAGGAGAAACACAGAAGACCCGCACGCTGCCTCACGAAACACTGACGCGAAGCACCCCCGAGCATCGCGGTCCCGCGAAGCACCGGAGGTGGTACCTCTCCGCGAACGAATTTGACGTTCACGATCCCGCCGCGAAGCACCGGAGGTAGTACCTCTCCGTGAACGAATTTGACGTTCGCGGTCCCGCTGCGAAGCACTGGAGGAGGTACCTCTCCGCGAACGAATTTTATGTTCGCGGTCCCTCCGCGAAGCTCTGGAGGCGGTACCTCTCCGCGAACAGCCTGACATTCGCGAGCGCGCCGTGAAGCACCAGAGGTGGTGCGGGAGTTCTGCTTCGCGGCACCCCTTGCCTATAAATACTGGGTTCCCCCTAAGACCAGAAGATGGACAATCCAACCTTTCAGATTCTCCTCTCCCGAATCGTGAAGCACCCTTTGCCCCGAGAATCATGAGATCCATGAGGTACTTCTACTTCGCGTGAAGCCTTCGCTTTGTCTCATTTTGATCCCCTCTTCCGAGAGGGATTCCCTTCACGAAGCTCAAGGGCATTCACGAAGGAGGGGGATTCCTAAGGGAACCCGGGCAGCCGCGGAGTGTTTATGATTCGCGAAACACCCATCCTGTACTAGAGATTCCCATGCTAAGGTAGGATCACTACGTATCATGAAGAACACTACCTCACGACACCTTGCTTCACGAGGCACCTATGCTTCGCGAGGCAGTTCTCCGTGAACACTATTCCACTTCACGAAGCACCCCCCATCCACATCTCTACCCCATGCTAAGGCCAAGGCACTCCACTTCGCGAATCACACTCCTCTTCTTGGAAATTCCTCTTCCCGTGCGACCCTCCAGGTTTGCACGATGTGATTTCAAAGTCCCACGGACAACACCACTCGTAGCGTTGCTTCGCCTAATGCTTCTTCGCATAGGCACGCTAACGGATATTGCTTCTTCGCATATCCATGCTAACATGGACCCATCAATGGTTCTCTCTACGACCCCCCTTGACTACGACCTTACTGGTACCTTCCCTCCCCCAAGGAGCAATGGGCACCCGTTATGTAAGTCCTAGGGGTACAGAGTAAACCCACCTCGTCCGAGCTGCAGGTCGTTAAACTGCCAAGCACCTCGTCCTCAACACATGACGTTAAACTGTGATCCGGCCCCGTGCTTCGCACGAAGGGTCCCCCCAGCTCGAACATTTTTTACGCCATCTGTCTCCACAGAGACAGGGTCACCCCCTCCACAAGGAATGATATCCTCCTTCTCGGAGTAGCGTATGTCCATGGGAGAAGGGAAACCACCGTGGTATAAGCCCCCTAGCCCCTCTTGTGGAAGGCTGCACCCCTGCATCTCCGTACTTCCCCACTACCAAGGTCGGTGGAGGGCGTAATAGGGAACGAGGAACCTCCCATCATTGGTCCCAAATACCTCTTTCGCAGTGCTTTGCTGCACTTTGGGCCTCCATCCTGGAGTAAGTCCCAGCACCATGGGCCACCTAATGCGTAAGCCCCTCTTCGCTTCTCACGAACGCACCCTCCGTGGATTGATTGTCAGGACTCTACTGTCTCTTGTTTCTCACACCGAGCACGACTCACGTGGGCTTAGAGTAAGCATCGTCCATGACAACACCTTGTCAAACATGACGTTAAACTGTATGCCCTCGTCCAGCATGACGTTAAACTACACGCCCAACCAAACTACGAGGACTTTCATCCATGTCAAGGCGTGGTACGTAGGAAGCCTCTACGAGGTTCAAGCCCACCACCCGGTCGTTCCGACCTTATTCACATCGGTTCACCACCGTCCTGCATGACGTTAAACTATATTCCATCATTTGAACTACGAGGATTTTGATCCATGTCAAGGCATGGTATGTAGGAAGCCTTCACGAGGTTCAAGCCCACCACTAGTGGACCCCCGAGTCTACTTTCACATCGGTTCACCGATGAAACCATTCGAACTACGAGGTCTTTGATCCATGTCAAGGCATGGTATGTAGGAAGCCTTCCTGAGGTTCAAGCCCATCTGTCATTGGACCAAGGTCCACCTTCACGTCGGTTCGCTGATGACTTCCATCATTTGAACTACGAGGTCTTTGATCCATGTCAAGGCATGGTACGTAGGAATCCTTCCTGAGGTCCAAGCCCACCCATCATTTATTCACGTCGAGTTCCTCCTCGTCCCGCATGACGTTAAAATTCATTCCAGTCTGATGGAAAGCCGTTGTGACCAACCCGAACTACAAGGACTTTGATCCATGTCAAGTCGTGGTACGTAGGAAGCCTCACGAGGTTCAAGCCCCTCTCCCATTAGACCAAGGTCCCTTATTCACATCGGTTCGCCGACACCCACCACAAGTGGACCCCCGGGTTCACCTTCACGTCGGTTCGACGACGAAGCCCCCTTTGAACTACGTGGTCTTTGATCCATGTCAAGGCTAGGTACGTAGGAAGCCTCTGTGAGGTCCAAGCCCACCATCGCTAGGACCCCCCTGGTCCTCCTCATTCACGTCGGCCTTCCTACGTCCAACTTAAACTATGTGGTCTTTGATCCATGTCAGGGAATGGTACGTAGGAAGCCTTCTAGAGGTTCAAGACCACCACCTGTTGGTCATCCCGGCCTCATTCCCGTCAGGTCACCAGCACCTGGATAGCCTAGTGCGTAAGCCCCACACCATCTGGGCTAAGGTCCGCATTCACGTCGGTTCACTGACGATGCCCATCGGGCCAAGGTCCACCTTCGCGTCGGCTCGCCGACACCATCCCGAACTATGCAGACTTTGATTCCCTGCCATAGGGATATGTAGGAGGTCTCTTCGAGGCTCAAGCCCAATTTCACTATCTCCCCTGCGATGGTCCCATTTAATTCCCCTTCCATTTCATTCAACTCTTCATCACCCATCCTGATTCTCACACGGACTGCCATGTCCCAGCAAGATCATACCATTCCGCTCCTCTTCGCAGCCGCCCATGGGCTGGTCTCAGTATCGGCACCCCTTCAAGGGAAATCCCTCGATCCGATCCATTCCAGCTAATGCTCTGATCGGGCTGATCCATCCCCCGCTGGACGTTAAACCTGCGGCATACCCTGTGCTAAACACAGGAAGCTGAGGAAAACCTCAGATATATGTATATGGAATATAATTCCCCTCGCTCGATGTGGTATGCCTCAGGCTTCCACGCCCTCGAGAAGTCCAATGACAAGGGATAAAAGACAGACATGCCAGTTCCCCAGCATCAAGACACTCTACTGATGCCTCAACGTGACGACTCCCCCGATTGTAGGTTGCTTCCCTGACCAGACCCTTTGGAATGTCCTGACAGAAGAAGTGTAATTAACCGGTGTCCATGGAAACATGGAACTGGGAAGAGTTTCACGAACATCGTATTAAATCTATGAGGGAGACCCGGACTAGGTGACAAGTTCTGAGGAGGAATCCACAGAAGGAAGAACCGACATCCCATTATCCCATTTCGATCAAGGAGCAGACATCCCTGAATAAGGAGAGAATGCCACCCACCTTTGGAAAGCAGGAATACAGGGCAACAATGTAGCGCGTCCTCATCCGCAGACAGATGGATGTGTGCGTCCCGATGAAAGCGTCAGAAAAAGAAATAGTGACCCCGACGTGAAATTCTTCTCCTCAATGTGGAGATTAGTAGAATTTGAGACACCAGTAGATTGACGTGTCACCGGATCCAGATATCCAGCGCCGGGTCCTGCCAAGAAAATGGCGGGCCTGGCATGAAACTCACTGGAAATTGGGGCGGTAGAATATGGGGCATTCCGTTTTGCAGCGTGTTGGCATGGATAATTTTTTCAGACATGGGGAATGGAATGACGCTGGGGCACTGGTTGTCAATCCTTTTCCTCGTAGTGCTGATGAGTTGATCTCTCCGTTTCCCAGGAACCAGGCTGCTGCTATGGAGACGCAATCACCGCCCGCTCGCCTACACAGGGGCAGGGGTAATACCGGCACAGCCGCCCCGCATGGCTCCGCTGCCACCACGACGGCCTCTACATCTTTGAATACGCAACGCCCACATCCCCTCTCTCCGTTAGAGATCATCCAGCGAAGGATGATCAACAACCTTGTATGTAGGTATGAGGAGGAAGGGGTCATCCCAACTCGGGATATGGACCGCCTGGACCTGGAGGCATCCAGGCCCTGCCATCAACGCCGCCCTAACATGCCGCGCAGGGAGCCCTTGCTCCCCACCCCAACATTCAATCGTTTCGGGAGCCTGTCCCCGGAACGCCTCGACGATTCCTCGCCTTTTTCTGATGAGACGGGTGATGTCCGGCTCGGCCCGCTCAGGGTCCCGACACAAGGGCTCCAGGCGAGGGCTCCCATTCGGCCGTGTCAACCCCACCATCCGACTCCTCAAGAAGAGCAGGAAGGCTATGCCCCTGCACCACCTGCGCCAGCTCGTCTGACCCGACATCAGTTCCGGGCCCGGGCTGTGGATGCTCTCCAAGATACGTCGACTTCAACAACTATTGTGGCCCAAGCCACCACCGACGTACATCATGGAGTTCTTTCATACACTGAGCAGGGGCACTCCTTCACCCGACCGGGATCGAGGCCTTAGCTGCCCCACGAGCAGGCTGGGTCGACTCTCGGGGTCGCAGGCCCAAGCGATGATTGCCGTGAACCAATCCGTGGTAACGTCACTCCATACGGAGGTCCTCTCCATACCACCATTCCATAGAGCGTGGGATTCCCCCACTCCAAAGCTCATCACGGAGGTATGCCTTGTGCTACCCTCATCCCGAAGGAAGAACCGCCCCGCGGCGGTGACGCTCGGCGCAGAAACCTCTCTCGCGCCCACTATACAGGGTATGTAGTCCATCCTCCTACCCCCGACCACCGATCTGAAGGCACTGTCCATCTAGTCCTTCTCCAACGTGGGGGTCCTCCCTACGTCCTCTCTGCAATGGGTGAAGGTCCTCCTCGCCCCAACAACTCGAGGAGTGAAGGTCGGCCTCGCTCCGCCCGCATCGACCATGGAGGTCCTCCCCATGCTCCTCCCAATTCCAACAGAGGCTCCGACCACATGGGTGCTGTCCATGGAAGTCCTCCCCTTGTACCCTTAGACATTTTACCTGGTGCCCCTCGCACCCTATCCACCTAGAGCGAGATCCCTCTCCACCACGACGCCAGCGCCACCCCAAGAATACATTTTGGGAATCAACCCTGTCCCGAGGAGCCACCCCGGGGTAGAAGAGCGGGTCGTTGCCGCCACAAGAAGAGTCCTGGGAAGGCCTGGGGGAGATTAGACCTGCCCGTTTCTCAGATTCTGAAGTGGAATGCGACTCAGCGATGGAACCTTCTCCCCGCTCCTCCGCATCAAAGACTAGGGCAGGAACTAGGAGCGTCAGCCTCATTCTCCTGGAATACAAGGTCCACCGGATTCCTACCTCTCTCTGTAGGTACATCCAGGAGGAAGAAGTCGTGGAAATTTCGCAGGTCACGACCATGCAATCACCACCGTTTTCACCAGAAGCGCCCTCTACCTCTACCAGAGATTACGAGGAGCTGTTTTGGGGAACAACGACAGTAGAGCAACGATGTAACCCATCGCCGGTGACCGCGACTCCTGCACCGAAGGCTGTGGCTATCAGCCCATCATGTCGTGATATCGTGGTCAGGTCACCTCACTCTTCATAGGATGGGACGAAATTTGGCGGCCAGTAAGCTCATTCGCCGTATTCTCCACTGCCAAGTTTACTGTCCTAGAGGTCCGCCTCGGTACCGCTACCGGTCCTTCAGCCGCCCCCGGTCAACGAGTGGGGCAATACAGGGCCATACCCCGAGTCCGAACCCAGGAGCTTCTGGAGTATTCTCGCAGCAGATCACTTTCCGGAGAAGTTCTGGCCGACGGCGGCCGCTAATTTTCGCGCGCCCGAGTCCCTTACCCCAGAAGAGATGGGGTACTTTTGCCGAACCCTATGGGAGACACACTTCCGCCTTCGTTACGAGCGAGTGATGTACCCCAGTAGTCAAGAGTACTTTGAAGAAATCAGCGAGTAATGCCGCCTGATTGATTTGGCCACACTCCCTGCGGCCCAGCACCCTGAGTCACCAGGCCATCAGAGCACCCTTCAATGAAAATGTGTTCATAGTTTCAAAGTACTCCGCAGAGTCATCAGGGAAGCTACCCCCATGTAGAAGTCCGTGGCTGGGGACATTATGCCGCTCTCCTCTTCGACCCTATCCGACGGCAGCCTGATTTGTTATGCGACATTGAGGACATGCCCTCGAGAGGGGTCACAGTCTACATGACTGACGTAGTGGACATGGAAGATGAGATTGAGTTTCTCGATGGAGACTTACCCCCTGAGGGCGTACCGCCACTGCTGGACCCATCAGGGAGGGTTACCCGTCAGCAGAGGAACCTTCTAGGCCTCCATGTACCCACCGAGTCGCTGGTACTCAGTTGAAATTCCGGTGAGGGTAAGGAGCACATCGGAACTGTCAATCACTCCAACCCATCCGCCTTTGTACAGAAGACAGACGAAGATCCCGAGAAGGCCACGTTACGCCAGCAGCTTGCTGAGCAGAAGAGGCTAGTTGAAAAACTCTTGGCCGAGTGCGCTGCAGAGCGGCGACCTGACTATGGTAATCCCAAGCTAGGGCAGTAGGGGAAGGAACAATTCCCCCTGGTGAGATTCCTCCAGGAAACCCTGATCATGCTGCTTCCGCAGACAGGGCAGAAGCCGGAACTTATGGCAAGAGGGCGCGATACGTCTCGCTAAACCCCACTGAACGACGGGGCAATCTGAAGAACCCGGTCCGGGTTCCCCCAGTCACCCCATAGGCCATTCCACCAATCGATCCACGAGCCGCCGAAGCCATCTACCGTGTTGAAGAACCTGGAAACACACTTGCGATTAGGGATCCCTGTCAAGACAGGGACCCCCACCTGGATGACCTTATAACGACACTCATAGCCCACCTCAAAGCATTGGAAACGTGGTAGGTGACAGTCCCACCGGATGGCAAGCCGTATCCCGCATGGGTGGATGATATGCCCACACCCCCAAGTTTTGGGAACCCCACTTTATCACCCTTCAACGGGACAGGGGACCCGCCGCAACACTTGTCCCATTTTCCCTCCAAGTGTGGCCCCATGCTGGGGACTCCGGGCCAGCAAGAAGCGGCCAAGCTCCGATGTTTCATGTAGACATTAGAAGGTCCCGCATTCGTCTGGTACAACCAGCTCCCTATCGGATCGGTGACCGGTTGGGAGGATCTCTGCCGAGAGTTCCTATATCAGTTCATCTCCACCACGCAGAAGCCCAGCATTGAAGACCTCTTCAAGTGCAAGCAAAGGCCTGATGAGCGAGTCACATATTTCATCACCCGGTGGAAGGGACTTACGTACTCCCTCGATATGCCACTAACTCAGGAGAAATTACTGACGATGTGTGTAGGGAACGTTAAAACGGAGCTGGTACCTTCCCTGATTACCCAGAACTACCCTGGAGGATTCCGAGATTTCTCAGATAAGGCTCAGCGCCTTGAGGAGGCTCTACAACAGGCTAGTCAGGCACGTTTGCTGCCCCCTATGATCCCAGCCAAGAGGACTACCAGAGCCGAACCCGCCGCGGTGGCCCAAATAGAAGCCCCCAGGCAACTGGAATTTCTCCCAGCAACACCATCCCCACAACCCCGCAGAGGTCCTCCACCTCAAGAACATGTTCCTACCCAGCAGCGACCGCCTCAGAATCGACAGGTTCCCCCGCGCAATGCGCCACCTCCACCTAGGCAAGACAATCAGGCACCACCTCCTCGGAAGGCCCCTCCGACCCTCATCAAGGCCAGGCCCCCAGGTCCCCCTATCCGGAAATAAGGCACCATACTTATTCGTTCAATGAAAATCAGGTCCCTGACTACTTCCGAAGTGCTCTAGAGCAAGGGATTGTGCGCATGCCCGAGTGCAGAAGGCCGGTAGAGGCGAATCTCACCAATCACCCCAACTACTGTCCTTATCATCAGATTCTGGGGCACACCCTTAAGCAATGCTATGTGTTTAAAGACTGGCTTTAAGACCAGGTCAAAAACAACATAGTCAGGTTGGGCCCGACACCAACACAAGTGGCGAGTGTCTTTGTAGGGTCAGAGATCGGTAGCGATAGCAAAGGCGAGTGGCAGCAGGTTCCCAACTGCGGGTCCCAGAGATACGATGACTGGATGGCTCAAAAAACCGTCGTCTGTGCCCATGGTATCATCCGGGCATGCCTGAAGTAGCCATAACCTTCAGAAGAGGTAGCCAATACCTTTGCATCGCCTTCACAGTCGACCTCTGCCCAAAAGGGCAAGCAGCGACGATGCTAGAAGAAACAACGTGCTCCGTCGGTGCCGTCATCATCCCGCACTCTTGGCGACTTTATGCCCCCTGAAATGGGGATTCCTCCCCGAATCCGCCTAGTGATGGATGACTCATCGATCGACAGCCAGGGGTACGCTTTTGTTAACACAGTGGAGCTGGTAAAGCCCTATATGACTCCCGGCGAAGGGGAACGCCAGGCGAGCCTCCCCAACGTCCCCAGCCGACGTCAATGTGAGCAGAACCACAACCATGCCGGTTGTTGAGGCACTTTAGCGGGCACTTTTAGCCAAGTCATGCACGCTACTGAGACCAGATGGTAGCCTCAGTGCAGAGCTCTGCACGTACAACCCCATCTGACGCCCTCAGCTTTACCTCCACCGCCGTTTGTGCTACTAGATCAGGGAGAGCTGCCTCGTTCATATCACAACCAGTCTTTCCCGGCTCCAGGCCAGTCTCCGCTGTCCGATCCTAGTCTGGAAACTACTCTCCAGGCTTCAATTAGTAGGCAGTAGGATGTACCCAGCACTAGCCAACCGCCGATTCAACCGGCAGGACCCGCTGTTCCTCCAACTGCAGAACGGACTCTTGTAAGTAGAGGTTCGCACTTCGCACAAAAGTACGATGTCCTGAAGCACCTGGCCAGCATTCCAGCAAGGCTTTATATCCTTGAGGCCCTTCTCCTATCGTCTGAAATGCGCGAGGCACTTGCCGAGTCCCTAAGGAACCCCCTACAGTTTGATACGGAGGTAGCAGCCGAAGAAGCCTTCCACGCCGAGGCAATTGAGAATGCCGAATATCATGCGTTTATCTCGTTCTCCAGCGAAGATGAGGACCCTCTTATATAGGGGCATATTCACCCGCTGTACATCACTGGACAATTCAATGGTGTGGAAGTCTGCCGCTGCCTTGTTGACATGGGTTCCGGAATCAACCTAATTCCGACTCAGACATTATGAAAGATGGGTCTTTCTGAAGATGATTTAACTCCCTCTGACCTCAGAATCCAGGGGTACGACAGGACCGAGCAAACCCCAGTCCGCAAGATCCGCCTGAAGACTCAGTTCGGTGGCTTAATTTCCAGCACCGAGTTTATGGTCGTCTCTCAGGACACCGCCTACAACGTGTTGATGGGTAGGTCGTGGCTCCATCTGCACGCAGCAGTCCCTTTGTTGTATCACCAGTGCCTCAAATACTCCCTCAATGGTCGAGTAGGCATGCTCCAAGGAGATGCGTCTCCTTTCACCTCTTGTGAGGCCCGCTATCTGGATGCTGATTATTACAAGAGTAAGGATAAGAAAATCCTAGCAAGTGAGGATAAACCTTCCCCGGTCACAAGTGATCCCTGGTCAAGCATGGATGACACCTACATCCTCCCGATCCACCGATTGGAGGCCAGGACCCCCGACATGGGGCAGTGTTTTGTTGTTTCAGGTATGCAAGGAAGGCATGTTCCCATGTCCATGTGATGGCGGAAAATCACCTCATACTCCTACACCAACCAGGCTCAGGTGATCCCGGAGCCTCATACCCCTGTGCGGTACCGGAATGTCAAGCTTATGACAATGGTGGTACTCCATACGTGTCTCTTCCACTGGGCTAGAATCAACCGACTCAGGCCGACACATCACCACTATTTTGATGTCATCAAACGTGCCCCCTTAGGCCAAAGGCCATATGGGATAGGGTCGACTGCCTTCATTGCTATGGTCTCAATGGCGAGTGAGCCTCCTGATATGATGACCACTGCTGCCCAAGACAGCACCAGCTGCCCCTCAGGTTTTGATAGCCCAGAAGTATCTTACGTCGTGGGAAATCCCCCCGCGGGTGGAGAGGAAGACCTGGAAGATTCTCCCCCCACCTTTGAGGAAGGCGTCTCTACCACGGTTGATGAACTAGTACAGGTGAACCTTGGTAGCGAGGCAGATCCAAAACCCACATTGATCAGTGCAACCATGTCCCCCGAGGAGCGGCAGTAGTACGTAGACTTTCTCAAACAACACCATGACGTGTTTTCCTGAAGTTACAATGAGATGCCAAGACTAGATCCCCAGGTAGCTGTTCACCGGCTGGGCCTCCCGGAAAACCATTGTGGGTTTAAGCAGCCTCCCAGGAAGATGAACCCTTCTCATGGTGCTATGGTTGAGGCCTAAGTTGAAAAACTTATCAAATACAACTTCGTTAAGGAAGTCCAGTACCTCAAGTGGCTTTCTAACATTGTGCCAGTCAGGAAGTATAATGGGCAGATCAGAGTCTGCATCGACTTTCATGACCTTAATCTCCACTACCCAAAGGATGACTTCCCCCTCCCGGTGACTGAGTTGTTGATTGATGCCATGGCCGGGTTCCAAGCCATCTCTTTCATGTATGGGTATTCCGGGTACAACCAGATCTGGGTGGCCCCCGAGGACGAGGAGTCCACTGCCTTCAGGGCTCCCCAAGGTACCTTTTGCTACCAGGTTATGACCTTCGGCTTGAAAAATGCAGGTTCCACTTATCAGAGGTCCATGCATCGCATATTCAAGACAATTCTCGGGACGCTGGTGGAATGATACGTAGATGACCTAGTGGTCAAATTATGACAGTGCTAGGACCATCTCAAAGACCTTGAGAAAGTGTTCGGTTTCCTCCGTTCCCATCATGTGAAGATAAACCCGTTGAAGTGTGCCTGCGGGGTCACCTCTGGGAAGTTTCTAGGCTTTGTTGTTAGATACCGAGGCATTGAGATCGACCCAGAGAAGATCAAGGCCATCATCCAAATGCCTCCCCTGAGAAATATTCGATAACTTCGAGGCCTTCAAGGCCACTTAGCCTATATACGCCGATTCATCGCAAATCTGGCCGGCAAGTGTAAACCCTTTTCCCGGCTCATGAAGAAGGGCGCTGCCTACGAATGGGATGAGGAGTGTCGGACAACTTTCGAGGAAATCAAGAAGTATCTTCTCCAACCTCCGGTTTTGATGCCACCCATCTCTAAAAAGCCTCTGTTCCTTTACATTACCACCCTGGAACGATCCCTCGGTGCACTGCTCACCCAGAAGAATAACGAGGGTACTGAGAACAGTCTCTACTATCTCAACCGCATGCTTCTCGATACAGAGGTCATATACTCCCCTATCAAAAAGTGTTTCCTTGTGCTCGTCTTTGCCATACAGAAGTTGCGGCATTACCTGCAGCACCATGAGGTACAATTGGTCTCTCGGGTAGACCCACTGAAGTACATCTTGAACTGCCCCATGTTGACTGGACGACTAGCGCGGTGGGAAGTGATTCTCCAGTAGTTTGATATCAGGTTCGTACCTCAGAAGTCCATTAAGGGACAGGCGTTGGCAGACTTTTTAGCTGCCCATCCAACCTCCACGGATCAATCCCTGGACCTAGATTTTCCTGATGAGGCGATCCTCTCAGTCGATCATGTCGTCCCATGTTAGAAAATGCACTTCGATGGTGCCTCCCGGAGCCCCACCGGTAGGAGGCTCAATGATCCTAATCTCAACAGAGTGGGCCTGGGTATCGTCTTCATTACCTCGGCACAAGCCGTCATTCCATACTCGTTCCTGTTGTCGGAAGGCTGTACCAAGAACAAGGCAGAGTACCAGGCTCTCATCACCGACCTCGAGCTGGCTCTTGAGATCGACGTACCCCATCTACATGTGAAAGGAGATTCCGAGCTGGTAATCAAATAGGTCAATGGTTACTATGTCGTCAGGAAGCCGGAGATTGTACCGTTGTTGGAGTACACCCTCCGCTTAATGGCCTAGTTCTCTTCTCGACCAGAGATTACCCATGTCCCGCGGTCACAGAACGATCAAGAAAACGCCTTGGCTGGCTTAGCTGCGTCGCTCGCAGAACCCGAGAAAGATGATTTGATCATACATGTGGCACACCGGAGAGTCATTTTCCTCATCACCCAAGAGGAAAATGATGGCCTGCGGGTAAGTCATATTACCATCGGACCCTCTACGTCAGGGGTCCCGGGTTTGTCAGACACAGTGGTTGTAGCCACTACCGACTGGAGGGCGCCTTTTGTCGAGTATCTCCAAAATGGTCGCCTCCCGGACGACTGGGCCGAGCACGAGCGAACCCGATGCCGTGCTCTGCAATTTACCCTCCAGAGCGGCCCTAGTATTGAACAGATCCTTTATAAGTGGAGCTTCGATGACGTTCTCCTCCATTGCATTCAAGGAGTAGAGATTTCTCAGGTTATGCAAGAGGTTCACGTCGGTTCCTATGGTGCCCATCAAGCTGGGCAGAAGCTTTCCCATAAAATCTGGAGGTTGGGGTACTTCTAGCCCTCTATGATCCATGATTGTATCGGGTATTCCAAGAGATGCCATGCGTTCCAAGTTCACGCCAACTTTCTGCATCATCCGCCGGAGCCCCTCCACCCCACCAAGTACTCTAGGCCATTTTCGGTATAGGGACTTGATGTATTGGGACCATATCCACTGGAAACGGCTCGCCAGTGTAGGTTCATCCTGACTGCTATAGATTTCTTTTCCAAGTGGGCAGAGGTAGTTCCACTCAAAGAGGTAAAGGCCCGTTCCATCGTCGACTTTGTGAGATCCAATATCATCCACCGATTTGGGGTCCCTCACGCCATCCTCACCGATAACGACACCAACTTCCGAGCGGCTGATCTGAAGAAATTGTATTCCAAGTACAGCATCCGCTCGAACCATACCTCCCGCTATCACGCGCAGGCAAACAGAAAGATTGAGGCATTCAACAAAACCCTCTCTAACATTCTGCAGAAGATGGTTGGTCAGAACATGAAAAGTTGGATGGAGAAGCTCCCCAATGCCCTCTGGGCTTATCGGATGACGAATCGCAACTATACCCAGGTAACCCCATATTCCCTAGTGTATGGGGCTGAGGTCGTCTTACCCATTGAGATCCAGCTGCCATCACTGTGCACTGCAGTCTATGACCAGCAGGCGCCAGATGAGGTGGCCGAAATCCGTCTAGCTGAATTAGAAGCACTAGACGAGAACCGGCTTTGTGCCCTGCACAATCTGGAAAGGCTTCAGAATAAGATAGCGAGGGCCTTCAACAATAAGGTTCGCCTCCGTTATTTTCTACAGGGAAACCTAGTGTCGGCCCTTCGAGCGCCAATGATCCCCGATAGGAAACCGCCCAAGCTAGAACCTAAATAGAAAGGGCCTTATATCATCCATAAAGTTTACCCCAACGAGGCGTACTCCTTGGTGACCACGGATGGTGAGCGCGTGACTCCTCCCACCAATGCCAGGTTTCTCAAGCAGTACTTTCCCTGATCCTTATGGTCCTACATGACCTTAAACTGTATGGTCCCACATGACCCTAAACTGCACGTTATGGTCCCTCATGACCCTAAACTGCACGTTATGGTCCCATAGGACCCTAAACTGCACGTTACGGTCCCGCACAACCCTAAACTGCACGTTACAGTCCCGCACGACCCTAAACTGCACATTATGGTCCTGCATGACCGTAAACTGTACGGTCCTACACAGCCTTAAACTGCACCACCGTCCTGCATGACGATAAACTGCAAAATGGTCCGAGCTCTATGAACTTAAACTAAGATCTCCCCCATCCTTACTGTAAGACGTTAAAATGAAAGCTAGTCAGGCCTTCATGACCGAGGACTAGCATCAGGCCCCTTGGCCTCCTCGGGCCCCCGACCCCGTCCTTACTGCAAGACGTTAAACTGCAAGCCAGTCAGGCCTTCCTGACCGAGGCCCAGCCTCAGGCCCCTTGGCCTCCTCGGGCCCCCAGCCCCCATCCTTATTGCAAGACGTTAAACTGCAAGCCAGTCAGGCCTTCCTGACCGAGGCCCAGCCTCAAGCCCCTTGGCCTCCTCGGGCCCCCAACCCCCGTCCTTACTGCAAGATGTTAAACTTCAAGCCAGTCAGGCCTCCCTGACCGATGCTCAACATCGGGCCCCTTGGCCTTCGTCAACTCGGACTCTCCTATGGGATTGTATAGTGTGGTGTTGGATTACATCCTCATTCACATCAGGTTACCCACCGTACCATACATATACCCAGTTGAGACACATTTCTCATCCAAAACAACGTTGAACTGCACTTCAAGAATTACGTGTGGCTTGATTCCCATATTAATGGGATACGTAGGAACGCTCGGACACATCGTCTTGAGCCTAGCCCCAAGCAATTCTCTTCCACTATCCCCCCTGGGAATAGTTTCCTTGGAGATTCCTTGCATAGTGAGGAGTAGGCTTTCTTAGCCCTGCTCATACAACCCCGCTCATACAAGGATTGTAAGGGTTGCACCATGTGCCCACTCCCGTTCTTCTATCCTCCCACGTACTCACCGCATGATGTTAAACTGCATGGCCTTCAAGAACTAAGTATGTATTTATTCCCATCCTAATGGGATACATAGGAACGCCTAGGCATTTTGTCCGTTGGCCCAGCCCAAATGCCAAAATATTCCCCTCGGGTCACGATATATGGCAGGGTGCACACTTTTTCCCCAACTCACATCGAGCAAGCCTCGACCCAGTTGCACGTCCCCCCTGGAGACGTTCTCCTTTTTCGTGGATGGATAGAGCTATGATTCACCCACTCCTTGACTGGGATTCCATCATTTTTTTCACATCCAGAAGGACCCCCAAGAACGGCCTGGATACTACGCCCAAGGGCTCTCCTACCGATACGGGCCAACGCCCCCGAGGGTTTTCGAGCAACAAGCCGATACAAGTCCCGCGTCACGAATTTGGTCAATGGTTGACACTCATTTGTTGCTCCCATATCAGGTCACCATTAGGATGCTGTGTTTCGAACATGGTCGACAGTGTCCTGGATCTTCAGGTCCACCCCGAGATGTCCCAAACATCGAGTGTAGTGATTCGTTCTACCCCATCCCGAAGTGACAGACTTCCCTCCGGGTGGTGCTAGCAGTCGGGCCCATGGCCCCGATTCTCTTATAAGGAATGTACGGTGTGGTGTAGGATTACGTCCTCCTTTACGTCAGGTTACTTTATATAGAATCCCGCCTTTTTATAACATAAACTTTCATTACATTACACAAAACTGAGGATCTTTAAGGTTTAGTGTCTTGGAAACCAGGAACATAATACATGAAAACAACATAAAACATTCTTCTTAAACACTTGAAAGGCTTCTCCTTAAGTTCATCCTATATTCATTACTGCATCTCATAACCTGGGGACATACATCAAAAGAAAGGGTGAGAAAAAATCCCAGTAAGGGAAACAAGAGAAACATTTTACATGTGAACTTGTGATACTTCAATAAGGTCATGAAAAGAACATTAAGGCATGGGAAAGAAATCATGAGGCATATCATAATAAAAATAACATTTTTCATAACTTGAGGATGTGGCTACAACATTTAATATAGAAAATCATGAACATATCACCAAGGTCCATCCCCAAGGTGTCATTTGAAAATTACCAAGGTTATTCACCAAGGTATCGTGAAAATTGTAATCTCTAGTGGTTACATCATTACCCAATGCATTGGAGCGCTATCAGGGAGCACCCTTAAATTTGAATTTATTATCATGTGAGCCACATATATCATCATCAAACATTTCATAAATAACCCATATAGCATAAAATAAATGGGTTTCATTTCATAATCACAACGTTTTAAAAACTGCTTTAAAGACATGATGTTTACGTCACATTAAAACCCACAGAAAAGGAAGGTGGGTCTCATGTATGTAAATCCCAGAATTTAAAATAGAACATTTTGGTATATATGTGAATACCCCTTTAGAATAAAGATCTTTGATTATTCACTTAATAATATAAAAGATCTTTAGAAAAAGAGAGAGACATTTTGAGACGGAAATTCTGCAGCATAACGGCTATGTTACGAGGTTTTAGAAGACATTAAAAAGAGAGGGAAAATGGGTCAAACATTAATAAATGACCCATAAAATAGTAGATGGATAGAATAAGAAGGATACATGATCATGGTAATGAAATTTCAAGGACATACCATTTTAAATGAAAAACATGGAAGGAAGAAAAAAATTAGATTTCTCTTATGAAAGTTCGGCAGCCTAACGACGTTACTTAAACTTCAACAAAAATGATTTGAAAAGATCAAATAGGGTCTCTCATCATGTGAACATAAGAGTTCAGAATGATAGATATAGAGATAATTCCCCAAAATAATTAAAAATGAACTTGAAAGACTTGACATGAAAGTATAACTTTGAAAAGAATGAGAAGGGTGAAAGAATCCCCTAAAAATTTCGGCAGCCTAACGGCGCCACTTAAAACTTCAAAATACTGAATTGAAGAGATAAAATGGGGTCTCTCATAATATGAACATAAAAGTCCAGTATTATAGATATATATATCATACCCCAACATAACAAAAATGTACTTGAAAGAATTGACATGAAAGTAGAACTTCAAAATGAGAAGGGTGAAGCACCACTTAAAAATTCGGCAGCCTAACGGCGCCACTTAAAACTTAAAAATACTGAATTGAAGAGATCAAATGGGGTCTCTAATAATATGAAAATAAGAGTCCAGTATGATAGATATAGAGATCATACCCCAACATAACAAAAAGTAACTTGAAAGAATTTACATGAAAGTAGAACTTCAAAACGAGAAGGGTGAAGAACCACTTAAAAATTTGGCAGCCTAACCGCGCCACTTAAAACTTCAAAATACTGAATTGAAGAGATCAAATGGGGTCTCTCATAATATTATCATAAAAGATCAGTATGATAAATTTAGAGATCATTCCCCAACATAATAAAAAGGAACTTGAAATACTTTACATGAAAATAGATCTTGAAAAATGAGAATGGGGAAAAAATCCGTTACAAAAATTTCGGCAGCCTAACGGTGCCACTTAAAACATCATAAAACGAAATAATGAGAGTAAGAGGGGATCTCCCATTATGTGAACATGAAATGTTCAGAAAGATGAGTATAAAATAACACCCTTTAACATAAGAACATGGAGCATAAAAGAAATTACATAAAAAAGATTTCTTGAAAAGAAAGAGAGATATCGGATCCCTAACCTTAAAACGTAACTCTTAAAACTCAAAGGTTGGGACCTTGAGGGCTTGGGGTCACCTTGGGAGGACTCCTTGGGAGGTAATGAGACCAGAAATTCGTTGGGGGAGAGTGGGGAGTCGAATGGATGAGAGGATGTCTTGGTATTTATAGGGAAAGTGAGGGGACAAGGCATTAATGGCCAAGGGACACCTCATTAGTGGTTTTGGCAAAACCATGGGCTTGCCCATGGTATTTGCCCATGGTATTGGCCACTTGGGACACCTCATACCTGATCTCACTATTAATAATTCGAACATATTGATTACAAACTTAATACATCATTTAATGATGTCATTAAACACCCGTAACTTAGAAACTGTATTTTCACTATTCATCGAAAATTTAACTTTATCAGAATAATCCCAAAATTTCACCTTAACCAAAGATCAATGCTCTGATTACAAATATGAACTCAATTTTATAAAAATAATTTTCTAAATATTTTTAATTTAATTTTTAAATAAAAACACTATTCACCAAAAATTCATTTTTTTCAGAAAAAACCCCAAAAATTACCATAGCATAAAATCGGTGCTCTGAGTTCAAAAATGAAATCCGTTTTATAAAAATAATTTTCTAAATATTTTTAATTTAATTTTTAATTAAAAAACACTATTCACTCGAAAAAAACTAATACTTGAATAATAATTTATAAAACCGTTATTTAACCATTTTATTGAATCACATTACTTAATCAAGGTGCCTAGATTATATTAATACTTTCTTTAAGTGAGATTACTAATACATTTAGACACATTACTAATCTTAATCATAAAATCACTATTCATAATTTACTATTCATCAAAAATCAAGTTGATCTTATTAGACTCTAAATTTCTTACTGAACATAATTGTAGAAGACCATTTTTTGAATATCATTACACATTTTTAATTATTTAAGGTTTACATAAACATTTTTAAAATATTTTTTTTCTAAAATTCATCAAAAATATGCATACTATATTTATCCGGTCATTTAAAAATTCATAAACTTCATCATAAGAAGAAATCCCAATTTTTATTTAAAACAAAGGATTACACAAGGCACTTACGGTCTCCTTACATAGCCCCTTATCACACCAGCATAGGACCTAAGTGTAAGGTGTGATAAGGAGAGAGAATCTGAGGGAGGCTCGGCTAACATCGCACGAGTAGTAATTTCTATTAGTTTGAACTTCTCGCAAAGGCGATTCCGTTCTAGCTTCACACGATGAAGTTCGGCTTGGGTTTGGTCCAGAGCAAATCCCAGTGGTGCTACCTCCTTCCCAAGTTTTGTTAGATGGGCTTCGATCGGTCCAAGACTACTGGGTGAGGCCATCGAATCTTCTTTCTATAAATATTAACCAAGATTACTTGTATTTAGAGGAAATAATCAAAATGTTTAGTTTCCAGCGGTCATATTGACCAATGGTCATATAACCGTCTAAACCCAACTGTCTCATTTTAATTATACTCATGTTATCAAATAAAACATTTTTGTTGAGTATATAAAAATAAAATAACACATGAAATTAGGAAACAAGATTTTTTCAAAATTTCGGGTCGTTACACTTTCCATGCCGTACACAACCCTGGATTAGATACAGTTATCTCTTTCCCCGTCCTCATGTAAGACGTTAAACTGCAAACTAGTCAGGCCTTCCTGACTGATGTCTGACCTTATGCCCCTTGCCCTTCTCGGGCCCCTTCGCCCAACCTCTTACCCAAGGTGTACGACGTGGTGTGGGATTATATCCTCATTCATGTCGGGATCGTGTACCATGCCGTACGCCTTCCCTCACGAGGCCGAGCCTCAGGCCCCTTGGCCTCCTTGGGTCCCCTGCCCTCGTCCTCACTGCAAGACGTTAAACTGCAAGCAGGTCAGGCCTTCCTGACCAATGCCTAACCATCAGGCCCCTTGGCCTTTTCGGGCCTCGGCCCAGGTCCTCTCTTATAGGAGTGTATAGTGTGTTGTGAGATTATTTCCTCATTCACGTCGGTTTATTCGTCGTACCGTACACCTCCCTTGTTTGGGGGTATATTACTCCCCTCCTCGTCCCGCATGACGTTAAACTGCATCTAGAGAACTACGTGTGGCTTGATTCTCATCCTCATGGGATACGTAGGATCACCTGAATGTATAGGACTCGGGTCCAGCCCCATCTCTCGGGAATCTCCATCCCTTCTTGGCTCCTTGGCCTACCCTTCCTACATAAGGGGATTATGTGGTGTGATGTGGGATTATGTCCTCGTTCACGTCAGTCTTGTAATGACCGCGCCATGTACCTCTCCCTCCCGAGATGTTCCTTTGACCCTTTTCAGTGGTTCACCAATGTGCCTAAGGGTACTCTGGTTTGTTACCTGGAATGCTAGACTTTACTCGAACACGTCCGCACCCGCCTTCCAGGCATTTCGTATCCCTTCATCAGGGCTTCCGTCATCTTTCACACTCGGAGGGACCCCCAAGAACGGCCTGGATACAATGCCCAAGGGCTCTCCTACCGTTACGGGCCAATGCCCCTGAGGGTTTTGGACAACAAATTGATAAAATCCCGCGTTGCGAATATGGTCAGCGGTCGATGCTCGTTTTTTATTCCCACCTCAGGCTAACACGATGTAGAGACTATTTTTTTCGCCACGGTTAACAATTTTCCTCTATTGCCACGCCGACCCCATTAAGCCCAAAATTTTGGTTACACGATTCACATCCTTCTCCATTATCATCATGTCCAAGTAGAGTCTCGGTACTCTTGGTACTATTCCTCCATGCACGTCTGCGCGTTGGGGGAACAAGCCGTGTCAAAGGTGTCCTTCATGGCTCTCCACCGACTCCCCTTTGATGAACGCCCCATGTATTTCGATAAGGATTCCCCCACTGTTTCCCACACTGATTTTAACTCATGTGGGATTAGGGATCAGGTTGACATCTGTGCTTACTCGGGAAGTTGTCACCATTCATGGCCCGAGCTCTATGACCATAAACTAAGATTCTCTCAGAACTACGTTCAGCTTGATTCCCATCCTAATGGGATACAGAGGAATTCCCAGACCCCCTGTCTTTGGGTCCAGCTTGAGTTCAGCTAATTAACCTCTCTGGTCCTGCCTTCAGGACCCCGACTACGGGACTGTGTGGCGTAGTGCGGGATTATGTCCCCATTCACGTCGGGTTTGCAATAGCTGCACCACACACACCCCATTCTAAGAGTTAGCCCTCTTATTCCTTGTCCCTCATGACATTAAAAGGCACCCTTCAGAACTACATGTGGCTTGATTCCCATCCTCATGGGATACGTAGGACCACCTAAATGTATAGACTTCGGGTCTAGCCCCACCTCTTAGAGATCTCCCGATCTCCCGGTCACCTAGGCCCCTTGGCTTGTCCCTCTCCAGGAGGGGGATATAAAGGTATGATACAAGGATTTTGGAACTATTCCCCCTTTCCCTAGGAATCCACCATCTCATGGCCTCCCTCAAGATGAGTCCCTCGACCCCTTGTAGTGGTTTGCCTTTGTGTTAAGAGTACTCTGGTCCAGGACCAAGAGTGTCAGATTCAATTTGGTCAAGTTCCCTCCGCTTGTCAAGCTTTGTGTTTCCCTTCATTCGGTCTTTCATTATCTTTCATACCCAAAGGGACCCCTAAGAACGGACTGGATACAATGCCCAAGGGCTCTCCTACCATTACGGGCCAACGCCCCCGAGGGTTTTCAGACAACAAATTGATACAAATCCCATGTTGCGAACATGGTCAGTGGTCGATGCTCATTTGTTTGTCCCCATTTCAGGATAATGCGACAGGATGCTGTGTTGTGAACATGGTCAAAAATAATCCTTTGTTGTCACGCCAGTCCTTCCCGGCCTTGAATGTTGGATACATGATTCACATTATGTTCCACCCCATCGTGTCCAGGTGGAATCTCGACACTCTTGGCGCTACGCCTCAGTGCACCTTTGAATATCAGGGGGACAAAGCTGCAATATGACATCCTTTGGGGCTCCCCTGGTCCGATTTCTAAGACCATAAACTAAGATCTCCTCAGAACTACGTTCAGATTGATTCCCATCCTCATGGGATACGTAGGACCGCATGGACGCCTTGTCTTCGGGTCCAGCCCATTTAGGTATCTAGTATCTCCCCCCTTCTTTTCACCTTTTAGCTCTATATAGGCCCCTCGGCCTGAGTTTCCTCTCTCGGGACTGTGTACGATGTGATAAGGGATCATGTCCCCACCCACGTCGGTTATGTCGCATGACACCATACACATTCCCCGCCTAGCATCGCTTCTTCTACGTCTGCGCTGCATGACATTAAAATTCATTCTTGGTCCTATCACACGACCCTAAACTGTGACATTATCGTCATGGCCGCACGACGAAAAACGACACTGCATTGTGATGACCTCATTGTAGAGGACATCACGTTGGGTATTGGTCATATGCCATGGCATTTGTCAACACCTATCACGGCTTGATTCTTGTGGCGACACCACGACCTACTACCCTAGGCCTGTCGCTTCACAAAAAAAAACAAACCACTCACCTTAAAGGACAAACAAGAATTATCAAATTCTGCTTCTTTTAGTGCAAGGTCTACGCCCACACTCCCCTTTTTCCCTGGCACCGGTACCTTACCGTGCCACCTTGTAGAACTACGTATGGCTTGATTCTCATCCTCATAAGATACGTAGGAGAGCCCGGGCACTTCCCCGCGGGCCCAGCCTAACCTTCGTGTTCGGTCCCTTGACTCGAGCATTTCCCCAAAGAACACATGGTAAGTAGGGATTAAGTCCTCATTCACGTCAGGTTTTATAACCACCTTGCCATGTGTCCCTTTTTCAACTTACCCACTCATGGTCCAAGCTCTAAGACCTTAAACTAAGACGTTTTCAAGAACTACGTACAGCTTGATTCTCATCCTCATGAGATACGTAGGAGTGCCCGAGCACTTCCCCGCAGGCCCAGCCTAACTTTCACTTTCGGTCCCTTGACCTAAAACCTCTCCCAAGGGGGTCGTGCAGTGTGATATGGGATTATGTCCTCATTCATGTCGGGTTGTTCACCGCACCGTACACACCCCCTATTCCCATTCAAGCTAGGTGTTTGAGTTACTCCACCATGTGCCTCTTATGTTTCCTCCCGCCCTTTGGTCCGAATTCTATGATCCTAAACTAAGATATCCATATGGGAAAGGACTCTTCTCTCTCTATCTAATACGTCTCGTTGTCATATTCTTATGTGTTTTGACAAAGAGCCCGAAGTGTGGGATTTTCATGGGGACATTCCCCTCGTCCCATGACCAAGCTTCATGAGCTCTCTATTTGGATCCTCATCCTCTTCCACATCTAAAAGGACCCTCGGGAGACATGGATACTAGGCTTAAGGCCTCTCTATGGATGTTGGACCTAAGGGCCCTCCAATCGTTTCAGAACAACGTCCCTAAAGGATATTTGACAACATTTGCGACATGGTCCCGTGTTTCGAGCATGGTCAACGGTCAACCCTCATTTGTTTTTCCCCATTCTAGGCTAACGCGATATGGATGCTGCGTTTCCACCATGGTTAAAAATTATCCTCTATCATCATGCCACCGTCATTGTGATCCAAATCTCGAGCATCATGATTCACACATTTCCACTTCCTCATGTTCAAGTGGAATTCCAACATATTCGGCTCTATCTCTTCGCGCATCTAAGTGCGCCACATGGTCATGTTAGTATCATGGGGCCGGTATTCACGAAGTGTCTGTCCACCCTAACCTCCCCTTTTCTGTGTCGGGAAAGTCCCACCACTACTTGTTTCCCACACTGAGCATGACTCACATGGGCTTAATAGTGTTGGCAGGATGTGTACCAACACGGCCAGGCTTCTCATCGTCCTGCATGACGTTAAACTACGCTTGCAGAACTACATATGGCTTGATTCCCATCCTCGTGGGATACGTAGAGACACCCTGGTATTTTTCCTAGGGTCCAGCCCTTAGAAATCATTAATCCCATTCTTCCCCTTTCCGGCCCCCTGGTCGGACCCCTCGCTAGAGAGGCCCTGTCCCAAAGAAGGAATGATCCATGACCAAACCAACGCACCCATCTGGCATACTCCTACCACGGTGGTGTAACTACCTAAGTGTCAGATTCTATTCGGACAAAGCATCACTCCATATTCCACACTTTGCATGCCCCTTATTTGGACCCTCGTCCCCTTTCATGTCTGAAGGGACCCCCTAACGGCCTGGTCTCATGCCACATCGGCTCACCTATCGTCCTGGGCCAATGTTCCGGAAGACTGGTCATGTTTGGAAGGACCCCCTAACAGTATGGATGTTCGACCTATGGTTTGCCAACTGTCCTGGGTCAACGTCCTGAAAGATTGATCGACAACATTTGTGACATGGTCCCATGTTTCGAACACGGTCAACGGTCGACCCTCATTTTTGTCCCCATTCCAGGCTAACGCAGTAAGGATACCGCTTCTCCTTCGTTGTTAACGACTGTCCTTTATTGTCATGCCATCCCCACAGTGCTCTGAACCTTGGACATCATAATTCATGCTTCCCGTTTCCATCTGTTCGGACCGATTTCAGTACCCCTGGTGTTGCACCGTTCGTGCATGAGGGCACACTGAAGAAATGGTAATTCGACTGTTTTTGAGAAGTTCCTTCTCCGGCCAAGCCTCTCCCATCTTTCGGAAATCCGGACTGGTAATCCAAATCCTGAATGCCCAGAGCATGGTCTCCACTCCTATGTTAGGTGGGACGAGAAGGCCACTATCTTCTGTTTCTCACATCGGTCTTGACCCACGTGAGCTTGGGGAATTAGCACCAAATGTCCCGCAAACATTGTAGTATTGTAACATACCAATTTAAACAGTGGAAATCATGCGTGCTACGACATTCAAAATAAAGGAAGAAATTGAAGCGTGAAATTACCAATAAAAGGTTTTCAGTTTGTTACAGTACCTGAGGGTCGACTCCCCCCATGGACGGGTTGACCCCGTCAAAAGATCATTGCAGCTCCGCCACCCTTCAGCTTGTGATGTCCAAGACTTGCTGCCGCTGACTCAGCTCCCGCTCCTCCTCAGCAGCGGCGGGGCGCAGTACGTCACCCTTGACTCTAGCCCCTTCTACTACAGCCTGAATGGCAACCATATTTCCAGAATCCTGCCTCATATGCTCCTCTGCCTCTGCTAGCTGGGCCCTCAACCATGAGATCAGATTAGATTATGCACCATGAGAGGCTGAGTGCTCATCCTCCCGGGTCTGCAGCTGTTGGACCTCGCTTTCAGCCTCCTGGAGCTTCTTGATGTTTGTCGCCTTCCTCCACTGCCAGCCCACGCTGAGCCCACGATCATGCTCCCGGATCTTCTCAGCCATAAGATCTCAGACGAGCGCGTGAGGACTTTGGGAATCCACTCTCCCAGTGCACAGTTCGTGCAGCCTCGAGCGAAGTATGTCCATTTCGTCCAGCCTTAGCGCTTGGGGGGTGTCCTTGATGAAGCGCATGATCAGCTTCCACGATCGGCGGTAGACTATGCTGCTGTCTTCCTCATCGGAGGTCGTTTCGTCCTAGTCTACGTGATTGGCAGGATCATATGCAGGATACTTCTGCAGGAAGTCCTCGGCAGGATCTGCATCTGGCATTGAATCTGGCGCGACATCTGGTTCCGAAGCAGGCGCGATAGGACTAGGACCAGCCGGTCGATCCTCTTTATCAAAGTCCACCTCAATGACCTCAGGCATGACCCTGCTGGTGGTCCCGCTAGTGATAATGTGTGTTACAGCCTGGGGAGATGGGGGGACTATGACCACCATCACCGGAATGCCCCTAGGAGGGACGCCACCAGACATCCCGACTAGCCTTGCCGCAGCAGCCCACGCCGGTCGGAGAACTGTACGACAGAGAGGGACATAAATGTTAGTTGGCATAGTCTACATATGACGACAAGGAAACCGATAGAGGAAACTTACAGAGGTCAACCTCCTGGTGCTGCTCTTGAGATGATACTAACGGGACCCCGAGGCGAGGCCCTCCGTATACTATTGGAAGGTCTGGAAATTTCGGAGGAGCCACCTCAGGTGCTCTGGTCCCACCAGATGCGAAACTGGATGCAGCCATAGGCGCAGGTTCTGAAGGCCCTACATCATCACCCGCCGAGGGGAGAGAACGAGGCCTGCGAACAAGTTCCTCCTACATAGCTCAAACATCGGTGGGAAGTCCATAATGACCCAAGAATGGACCCTAAGGAAAGAAGTTCGGAATGCTACCTTGAGAGCCTCCGCGAAATCGTCGAAATATGAGCCTTGATCTCCGACCTCGCCCTCCTCCAACGAGCTCCCTCCTCCAGCCTCATCCTCCCAAGAGGAGTCCTCTGATTCTTCCGGAAGGGGGAAGCGCTCCCTCAGATCGGTAGCTGACAACTGTGGGGGGACCGTTCGATCCAGCAGTACCCTCACCCAGTCTTTCATTGGGCGAGGGACACCACTGGAGTGAACGTAATCCTCCACCTCGTCCAAGTATTGCTCTGCCTCTGCCGGAGACGCCATGAAACCAGCCCGGACGGGGCCTATGCCCGGTAATTCCATCCCGAGGCGATTCAGGTGCGCCCATATCTCGGGTGGACTGAGGAATTTTTGGTTGACGTCTCAAATGTCCCAGGACTCCAGGAAGACGACATCCTCTGCCATGTCGATAAGACGTAGCCGCTTCTCCGGAGCCTGAGTGGATATCCTATGAAATCCCCTTGGTGGTCGCCCCTCCGAATGACCCTGATCTTCCAGAATCACCGGATCCGCCGCTGCTTCCACACCCTCAGCCGGTGCGGGTCTCGCCACCACGGTATCCCCGCCACCGCGAGAGGCCCTAGCTGCCCTCCGACCCCGACCTCGGGATAGAGGAGGCCCACCGTCACCAACCCGAACAGTTGGATGCTTCAGCATCTCCCCTGGGTAAGCATCCTCCCAACTAATGGCATACTCCCTCACCAATCCGAAAGCGGCGGTGGATGGAGGAAATGCAATTCAAATCTTCCCATATTCTCATGTGAACATGAGCCACAGATGCCTCATCACACACGGGTTCTCGTCGTGACGCACCTCCCAGTAGACCTACGGGGTCAGCCGCTGGAGGCACCGGAACTGCCTCGCAAACCGATGCGGGGTGTACGGTTCACAGAGCGGCTCACGATCCACTCATGCCACCAAAACTCTGCCTCGAAAGGCCAGGAGGTAAGCCCGATGCTCTTCCGTTCCCTGCCCATCGTCAGTGAGTATACCCGTCGGCAATGGGAAGGGGTGGAAATTAAACTCATCCGCCCTCCACACCCAATTCAGCACCATCGGCACAGTTTGTTTGAACAGGAAGCTTTCGGCCGCATTCAGGATGGAGGGGCAGAAGTTTGATCCCGGTGGCGAGATAGGGTTTGGATACTCATAGATCCCCCTGATGTGCACCGCAATCCACCCGTACAGGAGGTGGAAGGGCCCGCATATCCTTGGAAACTTCTTGCCCTCGCTAATGTGCCGTAGCATTCTGTACAGCTTGGCGAGCATTGGGATCCCCAGATTGACCCGCTGCCCCATGGCCAGCATGGATGCCATGATAAACGAGCTAAGCTGCACCCCCATGCTGGTATCCCTCACCGGTAGGATCCAACCGCAGATGAGAGCCACAATGAACACCGCCATCCTGAATATCGGCTGCTGTTTAGTGCTGACACTGAAGCCCCAAGTCTTCCATTGGATGTCTTCCAAGACTCGCCAATACAAGTGCTCCTTACCCCATTGGGCTGCCCTCGGACAAGTTCGAGGCCTCAGAGGGAACTCTCGATTTTCTGGGAAATTCCGGAAGCACTTGAACCACTTCTTAAATTGGACATCCAGCACTACCTCCTTGTCCTCTCCAGGGACGAGTTCCATTAGCGCCGACGCCAGTCACTGAATTTGCTCTATATCCTCCCACATGCTCATGACGGGGAGGAACTCATCATACATGGCCCCCAAGATCGGAACCCCCGAAATCTGGTGGACATCCCACAGGCTGATGCCCACCTCCCCGTGGTGCAGGTGAATGGTATTGGTCCTAGAAGACCATTCAGCAACTCTGGCATCAGTTGTTTCGGTTGGTAAATGTGGAGTTGAGAGGCCCATGCCGCCTCATATAAACCCACTCTTCTAAGCTCGACACCAAACTCCTCACATGAGGTGCCTACCCAGTAGGCCCAGGCCTATTCATCGGTAAAGTTGCCACCCTGGCGCAGGTCCCACTCATCGGACCACCCCTTCTTCGGATCCTGCAATGTCGCCTTCAGTATGGTACGATACAGAGGAGGGGATGTATCCGGTTGCAGTGTCTTCCTGTCAATATCGTTCACATGGTTGTAGAGACAGTTGACGGTGATGGGTGTGAAGTTCTCCTGCGCATGACCATCGGCCGCCCTGAACCATTGGTGCTGACATGGCGTGCTCCTAAACCAGCATGCTGGTTCGTCCCTACTCGCCTCAGGGATGAAGACATCATCCCTCAACCCGAAGCCATACAATAGCAGCTTCTTGCACTGCAGATAATTCTTCTGACCCTCCGATAGTAGCTCTATCAAAGAAATGTGGTTCGAGTGGCTTCAAACCATCTCCCCAAGGCCCAGACAGTTGGCCATTTCATCCATCTGGGCAGTGTCGACAATCACCCCCAATACAGCTTCTCGATGGGCCATTTCGGTTCCAGCGCTCCGAAAATAATTTTTTCAGAACGGATCGCGAAGCTGGATCGCGAAGCCGGCTCGTGAAGGTCGGTTGCGAGACCAAGACGCGGAGTCTGACCTAGGCTGGAAAACAGGAGTTCTCTTGGCATGGTCGCGGAGTCGGAGACCCGCGGTTCGCCGCGAATCTCGATTCGCGGAGAGGAGGCGTGGAGTACGCGGAGCTTCGCGAAATCAAGAGCACAAAAAGACAAGAAAATCAGGTGAAGAAAAAAGAGGCTGACCCCCTATTTATAGGCGGCGACCCCGGAGCATCGCGGTGCGCCTCACCCACGCTGAGCATCGTGGCGTGTCCGAATCCGTGGCCGCGGTCAGCACCGCGGGCCCCCTTCGTGAAGTCACATCGCGAACCACCGACAATTTTGGGGATTTTCCCTCAGACTTCGACCCTGCGGTCCGCGACACCAAGTCTGAGGGGGGGGGGGAATTTGTTGGCGCCAAAATATTGCACAAAAGGAAGGAGCAACACCGAATCCCAGCATGCTACCTCGCGAAGCACTGACGCGAAGCACCCTCGAGCATTGCGGTCCCGCGAAGCACCGGAGGCGGTACCTCTCCGTGAACGAATTTGACGTTCACGTTCCCACCGTGAAGCACCAGAGGCGGTACCTCTCCACGAGCGAATTTGACATTCGCGGTCCTTCCGCGAAGCACCGGAGGCGGTACCTCTCCGAGAATGAATTTGACGTTCGCGGTCCCGCCGCGAAGCTCCGGAGGCGGTACCTCTCCATGAACTTACCCCGAGAATCATGAGCTCCGCGAGGTACTTCTACTTCGCATGACGCCTTCGCTTTGTCTCGTTTTGAGCCCCTCTTCTGAGAGGGATTCCCTTCGTGAAGCTCAAGGTCATTCACGAAGGAGGGGGATTCCTAAGGGAACCCGGGTAGCCACTGAGCGTTTATGCTTCGCGAAACACCCATCCTGTACTAGAGATTCCCATGCTAAGGTAGGATCACTACATATCGCGAAGCACACTACCTCGCGGCACCTTGCTTCACGAGGCACCTCTACTTCGCAAGGTAGTGCTCCACGAACACTATTACACTTCACGAAACACCCCCATCCACACCTCTGCCCCATGCTAAGGCCAAGGCACTCCAATTCGTGAAGCACACTCCTCTGCTTGGAAATTCCCCTTCCCGTGCGACCCTCCAGGTTTGCACAATGTGATTTCAAAGTCCGACAGACAACACCACTCGTAGCATTGCTTCTCCTAATGCTTCTTCGCATAGGCACGCTAATGACTATTGCTTATTCTCATAGCCACACTAACATGGACCCCTCGATGGTTCGCTCTACGACCCCCCTTGACTACGGCCTTAATGGTACCTTCCCTCCCCCAAGGAGCAATGGGCATCAGTTATGTAAGTCCTAGGGGTATGGAGTAAACCCACCTCGTCCGAGCTGTAGGACGTTAAACTGCCAAGCACCTCATCCTCAACACATTACGTTAAACTGTGATCCGGCCCCGTTCTTCGCACGAAGGGTCCCCCCAGCTCGGACATTTTTTACGCCACCCGTCTCCACAGATATGGGGTAACCCCCTCCACAAGGGATGATATCCTCCTTCTCGGAGTAGCGTATGTCCATGGGAGAAGGGAAACCACCTTGGTATAATCCCCCTAGCCCCTTTTGCGGAAGGCTTCACCCCTGCATCTCCGTACTTCCCCACTACCAAGGTCAGTGGAGGGAATAATAGGGAATGAGGCACCTCCCCTCATTGGTCCCAAATCCCTCTTTCGTTGCGCTTTTCCACACTTTGGGCCTCCATCCTGGAGTAAGTCCCAGCACCATGGTCTGCCTAACGCGTAAGCCCCTCTTCGCTTCTCACGAACGCACCCTTCACGGCGTGATCGTCAGGTCTCTACTATCTCTTGTTTCTCACACCGAGCACGACTCATGTGGGCTTAGAGTAAGCATCGTCCATGACAACACCTCGTCCAACATGACGTTAAACTGTATACCCTCGTCCAGCATGACGTTAAACTACACACCCAACCGAACTATGAGGACTTTGATACATGTCAAGGTGTGGTACGTAGGAAGCCTCTATGAGGTTCAAGCCCACCACCCGGTCGTTCCGACCTCATTCACGTCGGTTCACCACCGTCCCGCATGACGTTAAACTGTATTCCATCATTTGAACTACGAGGACTTTGATCCATGTCAAGGCATGGTACGTAGGAAGCCTTCACGAGGTTCAATCCCACCACTAGTGGACCCCCGGGTCTACTTTCACGTCGGTTCACCGATGAAACCGTTTGAACTACGAGGTCTTTGATCCATGTCAAGGCATGGTACGTAGGAAGCCTTCCTGAGGTTCAAGCCCATCTCTCATTAGACCAAGGTCCACGTTCACGTCGGTTCGCTGACGACTTCCATCATTTGAACTATGAGGTCTTTGATCCATGTCAAGGCATGGTACGCAGGAAGACTTCCTGAGATCCAAGCCCACCCATCATTTATTCACGTCAAGTTCCTCCTCGTCCCGCATGACGTTAAACTGCATTCCAGTCCGACAGCAAGCCGTTCTGACCAACCCGAACTACGAGGACTTTGATCCATGTCAAGGCATGGTACGTAGGAAGCATCACGAGGTTCAAGCCCCTCTCTCATCAGACCAAGGTCCCTCATTCATGTCGGTTCGCTGACACCCACCACAAGTGGACCCTCGGGTTCACCTTCACGTCGGTTCGCCGATGAAGCCCCCTTTGAACTATGTGGTCTTTGATCCATCTCAAGGCGTGGTACGTAGGAAGCCTCCACAAGGTCTAAGCCCACCATCGCTAGGACCCCCTGGTCCTCCTCATTCATGTCGGCCTTCCGGCATCCAACTTGAACTACGTGGTCTTTGATCCATGTCAAGGCGTGGTACGTAGGAAGCCTCCCAGAGGTTCAATCCCACCACCTGTTGGTCATCCCGGCCTCATTCCCATCAGCCCACCAGCACTTGGGCAGCCTAGTGCGTAAGCCCCACACCATCTGGGCCAAGGTCCGCATTCACGTCGGTTCACTGAAGATGCCCATCGGGCCAAGGTCCACCTTCACGTCGGCTCACCGGCACCATCCCGAACTACATGGACTTTGATTCCCTGCCACAGGGATACGTAGGAGGTCTCTTTGAGGCTCAAGCCCAATTTCACTATCGCCCCTGCGATGGCCCCATTTCATCCCCCCTCCATTTCATTCAACTCTCCATCACCCATCCTGATTCTCACCCGGACTGCCATGTCCCAGCAAGATCATACCATTCCTCTCCTCTTCACAGCCGCCCATGGGCTGGTCTCGGTATCAGAACCCCTTCAAGGGAAATCCCTCGATCTGATCCATTCCAGCTAATTCTTTGATCGGGCTGATCCATCCCCCGCTGAATGTTAAACCTGCGGCAGACCCTGTGCTAAAAACAGGAAGCTGAGGAATACCTCAGATATATGTATATGGAATATAATTCCCCGCGCTCGATGTGGGATGCCTCGGGCTTCCACGCCCTCTAGAAGCCCTATGACAAGGGATAAAAGATAGACACGCCAGTTCCCCAGCATCCAGACACGCTACTGATGCCTCGACGTGACTACTCCCCCGACTACAGGTTGCTGCCCTGACCGGACCCTTTGGAATGTACTGACAGAAGCAGTGTAATTAACCGGTGTCCATGGAAACATGGCACTGGGA
Source organism: Viscum album (assembly GCA_963277665.1). Taxonomy (NCBI): domain Eukaryota; kingdom Viridiplantae; phylum Streptophyta; class Magnoliopsida; order Santalales; family Viscaceae; genus Viscum; species Viscum album. The sequence goes on from CAUJRU010001687.1 coordinate 99,841, forward strand.
AGAGTTTCATGAACAACGTATTAAATCTATGAGGGAGACCCAGACTAGGTGACGAGTTCTGAGGAGGAATCCACGGAAGGAAGAACCGACATCCCATCATCCTGTTTTGATCAAGGAGCAGACGTCCCTAAATAAGGAGTGAATACCGCCCGCCTTTGGAAAGCGGGAATGCGGGGCAAAAATGCAGCGCGTCCTCCTCCGCAGACGGACGGATGTGTGCGCCCCGACGAAAGCGTCAGAAACAACTACCTCAGCTGCATGATCCTCGATACGGAGACCAGATAATCCCCCATCAAAAAGAGATACCTTGCACTGGTATTCATGGAACAAAAATTGTGACATTACTTGAAGCACCACGTGGTATAGCTGGTGTCCTGAATAGACCCACTGAAGTATATCCTAAAGCACCCCATGTTGACAGGCCAACTAGCTCAGTGGGCGGTAATACTCGAGCAGTTCAATATCAGGTTTGTCCCTCAGAAGGATATTAAGGGGAAAACATTGGTATACTTCCTTGATACACATCCAGATCCTGCTGACCGGTCCCTTGATCTTGATTTCTCTGATGAGGTGATCCTCTCGGTAGACCAAGCCGCACCATGCTGACAGATTCACTTCAATGGTGCTTCATGAAGCCCCACCATCATAAGGCTCATGGATCCTAGACTCAATAGAGTAGGCCTGGGTATCATATTCATTAATCTGACACAATCCATACTTCCATACTCATTCCTGTTGTTAGAAGGCTCCACCAACAATGATGCGTAGTATCAGGCTCTCATCACTGGCCTCGAGCTGGCCCTCGAGATTGATGTGTCACATTTTCATGTGAAAGGGGACTCTGAACTAGTCATCAAGAAGATAAATGGTGACTATGTCATCAGAAAAATAGATCTCATACCATTGTTAGAGTGCACCCTCTAGCTAATGTCCTAGTTACCATCTCGGCCAGAAGTTACTCATTTCCCTCGATCTAGGAACGGTTGGGCTGACACACTAGCTAGCTTGGCCGCATCACTCATGGAGCCTGAGCAGGATGATCTGATTATTCATGTGTCACATTGGAGATTCATTACTCCTATCACCCCAGATGATGACGAAATTCTACAGGTGAGCCACCTTACTTCCATAGCCTCCACATCAGGACACTCGGGTCCCCTGGATGTAGTGATTAAAGTGACTCCCGACTGGAGAGCCCCCTTTTTTGAGTATCTCCAAAATGGTAATCTCCTAGTATATCAGGCTGAGTATGAGAGAATCCAATGTTGCACGTTGAATTTCACACTCTAGGACAGCCCTGTCCATGAGAAGATCCTATACACGTGCGAGTTTGATGGGGTTCTCCTCCGTTGCATTCAAGGAGTCGAGATTTCTCAGGTCATGCAAGAGGTTCACGCCGGTTCCTGCAGGGCTCATCAGACTGGTCCAAAACAATCCCACCAGATCCAGAGACTGGGGTACTTTTGGCCCTCCATGATCCATTACTACATTGAGTTTTCCAAGAGATTCGATGCATTCCAAATTAATTCTAACTTCATGCATCGTCCTGCAGAGCCTCTCCACTCCACCAAGTACTCTTAGCCATTTGTGGTGTGGGGAATCGATGTCGTGGGACCATATCCATTGGCGATAGCTCGCCAGTGCAGATTCACCCTGAATGCGACATATTTCTTCTCCAAGTGGGAAGAGTTAGTTCCACTCAAAGAGGTCAAGGCCCATTCCATCATTGAATTTTTGAGCACCAACATCATCTACCGAGTTGGAGTCCCTCATGCCATCCCCACCGATAACAGCACAAATTTCTAAGCAGTTGAGGTGAAGCAATTTTACGCTATGTACAACATCCATTCTAACCATACCTCTCTCTATCATGCACAAAAAATGGAAAGATCAAGGCATTCAATAAGACCCTCTCTGACATTTTTCAGAAAATGGTTGGTCAGAATAAGAAGATTTGGATGGACAAGCTCCCCAATACCCTTTGGGCATACTGGATGACGACTCGTAACTCCACCCAGGTGACCCCATATTCCCTAGAATATGGGATGGAGGTCATCCTTTCCATCGAGGTTCGATTTCCCTCATTGCGCACAACCTTCTATGACCAACAAGCTCTAGATAAAGTATCCAAAATCCATCTGGCTGAGTTGGAAGCGCTTGACAAGAATAGGCTTCATGCCCTGAACAATCAAAAAAGACATTAGAACAAGATATCTAGAGCTTTCAACATGAAATTTCACCTCTGATCCTTCTTGCAAGGTGACTTGGTATTGGCCCTAAGGGAACCAATGATACCTAGATGGAAAAAACCCACATTGGAACCCAAATGGGAAGGACCTTACATCATTCATAAGGTTTACCCCAATAAAGAATACTCATTGGTTAAAATGGATGGTGAGAATATAAATCCTCCAACTAATGACAAGTTACTCAAGAAATACTTTGGGTGAGTCCCTATGGTCCTGCACGACCTTAACTTGTACGGTCTTGCATGACCCCAAACTGCGTCATGGTCCCACATGACCCTAAACTGCATTACGGTCCTGCATGACCTTAAACTGTATGGTCCTGCATGACACCAAACTATGTTATGGTCCCGCACGACCCTAAACTACATTACTGTCCTGTAAGACCTTAAACTGTATGGTTATGCACGACCCCAAACTGCATGATGGTATCGCACGACCCTAAACTGCATTACGTTCCTGAACGACCTTAAACTGTACGGTCCTACATGACCTAAAACTGTGTGTCGTCCTGCAAGACATTAAACTGCATCTCAAGAACTACGTATGACTTGATTCCTATCCTCGCGGTATACGTAGGAACACTCATATGCCTCATCATGAGTCCAACTCCATCTTCCTCTTTGACTATCCCCTCGTGGGCATAGTTCTTTTGGAGGATCTCACATGGAGTCGTGTAGGATTCTTTGGCCCCATCCATGTCAGTGTTACGATGATTTCACCATGTTCCCTCCTTCATTCTTCTAATCCTCCCATGTCCTTACCGCATGACGCTAAACTGCATGGACCTTTCAAAATTATGTGTGGCTTGATTACCATCCTCATGGGATACGTAGGAGCACCCAGACATTTTATCTGTAGGCCCAGCCCCAAACTTCGGGACCTCCCATTAGGATAAAACACATGGTGTAGTGTGGTCGTTTCCCCTCATTCATGTCAAGTTCATCATGACCATACCATGTATCCCTCTCCCCTGAAGATATCTATCTCTTATGCCATCTAACTTTATTTGAAATTACACAGACACATTTATGTTTCACATACCCCATCATTTGGGTTCCCATTATCTTTCACATTCGAAGGGGACCCCGAACGATAAGGATACTTAGCCTAAGGGATCTCCTATCGATTCGGGCCAACACCCTCAAGGGTTTTAGACAACAAATCGATACAAGTCCCATGTCACAGATATGGTCAGCGGTTGACGCTCATTTGTTGTTCCCAATTTAGGTCACACGATATAGATGTTGTGTTTCAAAACTGGTCAACAATTATCCTTTTTCATTTTCACCGCCCCAATATGTCCCAAACAGAGAGTGTAGAGGTTCATTCTGCCCTTTTGTCTCTCCAAATCTCAGACTGCATCGAGCGGGAGTGTAATTTCAGCTGTCAGACCCTTATGTGACAGGGAGATCCTAGTCCTACTCCTTGTTTCCCACACCAAGTGTAGAGACCCGAATCTTGACATACATGGACATTACATTACTTTTGCGCAATACTTAATACATAACAAAAATAGACACACAAGGACCATAATAGTTTAGTGTCTTTGGAAACTCGGAACATAGTCTTCTAATTGTGGTGAAAGATCTTCAACATCTCCCATAAAGATCTTCCCCTTTTGGTTTTCTTACCTAAAACGTTTCTTTAAATCTTGGGGAAAAGAAAAAATATAAAAGGTGATCTCAAATGCTCAGTAAGGGTAATCATGGATAAAATAAAACAAACCATATACAGTTGAACTTAAAAACATGAACATAATGTTTAATCATGAAAATCTTGGGCAATGAAATAAAACATGGCAGTACATAAGGAATAGATCATAAAGAAACATTAATCATGATAAAATAGCATGGGAATAAAACATGTGATTGTGGAAACCATTAAGCACATGATATGATTTCCATAGTAGCCAAGGCATTGCTGCCAAGACCATCTTAATGGACAAAGTCCCTTTCTGAATCGAGTTCACTCCTCGTTCTAGCCCTGTATTACTGAACCAGATTAACTTACCGTTCCAGCCATGTCTATCTCATGAGATATAAATCTTTACCCAATTCATTTTAGGGAGATATATGTCACACCCATGTAATAATGAAATCATTCTTACTTGTGCCACAACATAAACATAAATCATTTATCATAACTCAAAGAATAAAAATGGGTTTCATAAACAACATCCCATCATAACATAATCCATATAAAACAAATGGATATCATTTCATCATAAGAAAAGTTAAACCATGTAAATCATAGAGACATTATACTTGAAACATACACATATTAAATAATTTCATCTTAGATGGAAAAATGGTTTTGATAAAACACTTGAAATGAATTCCTGAGGAAAATATCCTTTCTTCTTCAAAATCAATTTATTTTCACAAAACATCATGCAATTTTAAAAGAAAGAGATTTTGTTGAAAATAGTCACGAAATATTTTGGAGGAAGCTTCATGAAAATAAGGCTTTATAAAACCGTAAAAATCCTTTCATGCCGTATAAGTTAAAAAACATTCTTCTCGTACTTTTGCTGGAAAGTCAAAAAAGTATCTCATACGACAAAAGATTCCTTACATACCATGTAGTAAAAGTCAAAATGGATGAAAAGGACTTTAAAAATACATGATAAAATTTTTATAAAACATGTACATGGATGATAAAAATAACCCCAGTAAATACTTACGAATACACAATCTCGGATAAAAACGAGATTGTAAAAGATATCACTTACCTTACGTCCGATATGATTCGTATGTATCCAAACCTCCTGTATAATGATTTAAATAATTTCATTGAATTATTAAAGAATAATATTCATTGTTATTATATCATATATGGTTCATTTATTACTTTATATTACCCGTTCTTTTGTAAATTCCATGTTAAAGAAGCATTTTGGGTAAAATTATTTCATTTATCGTACGTGTTTCGACATGTTGTTCTTGATATTATTACTTATATAATGATTTAAATAATTCCAGAATGTAAAAAATGATTTATATATAATATATATTCAGAATATACATATATATATATATATATATGATAGATCGATAAATGGAATGAAATACACCGTTCATGGAGACGGTAGGCCGTACGTACGCATGAACGCTGTTTTCGTTTCCTTATTGAATTGAATGGAATTAAGTAGATGACATACATATATATATACATAAATCCAGTATCATTATTATGTCATATATTTCATTATTATTCATTATATATACTTTATAATCATTAATGAATGGTTAACATGGAAAATGAATCTCATTGCATCGTGGAAACGGTAGTCCGTACGTACGCAGGAGCGATGATATCATTCCCATGATCGTGGAATTGTTTTGAAGTGTATGTATAATATTTTAGAATCAATATCACTTTACAATAATCATATATAGTTATTTATTTATACCATTATACCCATCCAAGTAAGGTGGTGGTCGAAAACAGATAACACCACGACGTGGAGACGGTATTCCGTACGTACGCACGCGCAGTGATTTCTTTTTCCGTAGGATGGATAAAAGGTGAAATAAGGTTGTTTCATATTTATAATAACATATCATTATATAATTAATACTGATGTTATTACTTTATAATGAGACAACTAAATAAGAAGAAGTAGAAGAAGAAAGAAACTTGAGAGAATCGGAAGAAGAGATTACCTCTTCTTCGATGCACCTCCTTTAAGCTTCCTCTTAAGGAAGTAGAGTTGATATTTTGAGAAGAACAGAACCTCCAGAATTTTTCTAGGGGAGTGGAGAAGAGAAATGGGCAGGGATTGGACGAGCATCAAGGCTAAAAATGGTGTGAAGAGAAGAGGTAAGGGGTGCCCTTTTTATAAGGGAGGAGAGGGGCACCTTTGGAAAAACGAAACATATTATTTTATAATAAAGTCATATTCAGTTTTTAATAGCTCCAAATTGATTTATTTAAAATCTAAGGTGGGTATGGGTCGAAATAATCTCAACCAATATATTTTAGACAGGTTTGGGTCATTATATTAACCTTATCCTTTAGTTTTAACTCTTAGTTAATTAGATTGACATTTACCATGTCACTTTGTATTTTTATATTATATAGTTAATAAACATACCATATTCATCCAAGAGACCCCCAAGTGGTCCATTAATGATAAACCTATAATTATATAAGTAACTTGGCCGAACCTTAGATTTTTAGGAAAATAATAACAATTAATAATATAATATTTGTTTTAAAAACTACTTTATGTCAATTTTGACACTATTTGGTAATGAATTTTTGTGAAAATCATAACAGCAAGATTAGTTAGAAAAAAGTTAATTAATTCAATACTAACATGTAATATTAACCTATAAAATTAGTTTAATTCATAAAAAGTCTCAAATTACATTTATTTGGGTATTTATAACATCAATTATTTTAATATTTCATTATTTAGGTAATTACTGCATCACCATTGTATCATAAATAACTTAAATTATTTAATGTCTAAAAATTATAAATAAAATACCATTAGGTAGAAAATCATTTTATCTTTATAATGAATATTTATATTTGAATTTATCTTTTGTATAACCCTATATTAAAAATTATTTTTTTATTAAACATTGATTTTAACTATTTTCACCCTTCTTTAAATAAAGTAATAATAAATGTCCTAATCTAATACAAGTGGACCTAAATGGTCATATTTTATTCTTAAGGTTGTTTTTGGTCGGATTACACTTATCCAATAGAATTAGGACATGTGTTAGGGTAATAATAATATCATTTTTACCCTTAATTACCCTATTAACTTTTAACCGTGGTAAATAAAAGTAAAAAGTTACTATTCACCAAAAATTATTTTCATCTCATTAAACCACATTTTAGTCCTTGATATTAACCGTGTCTCTCAGATTTTCGAAATTCCACTCACAGAAGCGATAAAATTAAGTTTTATGTGAATTTCTAAATTCTCCTAGGAGGTGGGTAAAAGACGGTGAAAAGTTCAATAAAATTTTATATATCTAAAATTATTATAAAATGACTCCAATTAATTACATTGAACTTATATAGGTATTATGTATCAATTTTGACCTAAAATAAATTTAAATAAAATAAATAATTATTTAAATATAAAGTTGGTTTTTAAATAGTAACCCAGTGTTTTCACTATTCATCAAAAATTGAAAGTTTTCAGAAAAATACCAAAAATTCACCCTAGTCTAATTTTGATATTCCGAATCCAAAAATGAAGTCCATTTTGAAAGATAAAATTTATTAAATTTTAAAAAGTGGGTATTACTATTCATAACGGCTAGTTTATATAATATTTTAATTACATATCGTTGTTTAGTGAAACTCGATATTGCGTACAACACACGCTATCGTGGAAGGTCGCGATTTCATGTAAACCAAGCCAAGTCAGGGATGCATGTAGTGAAATCTCCTTTTGGTGTAGCGTAAAACACAAGACATCAATGAAATTAAGAAGAATATTTTTCATAAAATCTCGGGGTATTACATTCTACCCCCCTTAAAATAAATTTTTCCCTCGAAATTCATCGCGGTTATAAATGGTTTACTAATTTAAAGTTTCTTTCATAGAAACCCACATTGTAAAAAGGAATACCAAAACTTGACTTTAAAAACTAACGTATGAAACGTAACGGTTACCCAAATTAACTAATCACTGGGTTTCCACATAGAAGAACATAGGTGGAAATATGGATATGGAAGAGAAATATAACCATCAACTTCTGATGAAGAGTGGTAGAAGACATGGCTATGAAAAAGCCAACAATCAAAAAGCCACAAATTTGTGATGATCTAAGGTACCATCCGATTCATCAGATATGAGAGCACTAGGATAACATTTTTTTGTTTTCAAGATCATTTCCCTAAAGTTGAATAATTTGAATTAGAAGAAATACTTACTTTATTTTGGTATCCTCTCACCGTTTCTCGTACCTCGAACAATTTCCACTTCATCTCTTAAGTAAATGAAGTTGAATTTGTCTTCTGTGATGTGTTAGCAGATTATGCGATAGAATGATAGGTCATTCCATCTATTTCTATCGCAAAAAGTTTAGCACAATTTATTAAATATACAGAAGTCCATCTATACTGAGATTAATCATATATGGTTGTTAAAAAGGACTTATACTTCAGCTATCATAGCGCTTAATAAAATAAAACTAGTTCCTACTAACCAGGGACTTCCTGTATGCTAGTGGTCGGCGATAAAGGCCTGTCGCACTTTGGTTGTGGGTTCGATTCCCGCATCCTTGTCCGACGCGACGGGGTGTCGCTCATCTTACAGGTTGTCCTTTTTCTAAAACTACACTATTACAACATTCTATCAATAATATCGAAAAAACATTTCTAGCCTTAAACAATACTAACTTATGTTCAACATAATCCATTCGAATCTTTAGGCTTATCCAAAATACTTCTTTCCAAACTCATAGTATAAATAGAACGATTACTAAAAAGGTCATATAACAAGCATGTGAATACCATCATTTATCCCTCATATATCTTTTTGGTCACATTCCAATCATGTGAATACCTTAATCATGTATTCTCTTGAAAAATGAATACCCATTGAACCTTAGTAAAATCATGAATGTTGTCAAAAGCTAACTCTTTCCACATACCAAAATCCAAAAATTCAATATACTCAAACCATGATATAACTTTATCCTTATATCAGTCATGATCTCATGAATACTGTCAAACATTTCATTTTCTCCTTATCCCTTCATTATATGCATATCATCTTATTTCCAAAAAATATCTCAATCACTTTCCATGGTTACTGGTACCATAAAATTATTGAAAACCACAATATACCAATACATAAATATTTCAATATTCCATGATACTATATACAACATTATTTTGGAATCCCATTACATAAACACTTAATCATTCCACCACATCGTTGTCATATTCAACATCGCCAATAGTGATCGCATGTGACTTCCCTTTGTCCTTTACCTTAAGTGGTTGCTCGTGTCGATCATCATTAACCCTTGGATAAGGGCATTGATTAGCATAATGCCCCATTTCATTTCACTTGAAGCATTAAAGTGTTGGTGGTGCGTTCTCTGCAGTCTTTTATTTATTCACATCATTAGAAACCCTTTTTCCATTACTTCATCACTCGGCTGCTCGATGACCTTCTTTTACATATTTAAAACATTTTCTATCCCCTTTAAGACAATCTCCACCATGCTTCTTTCCACACTTTGAGCATAAATATACATTCATCTTCTTTTCTCCATTGTTCTGATATTTCTCCTTGAACTACATCTTTCATTTCTTGTCCAAACCATAATATGTATATGTAACACCAACTTCCATTTCTACCTTGATAGCACAATGCACAATTTCTTCATAGCTACTGAAGTCTCTTATAGCGAATGTCCTTCGAAGATTTGGTTTTAAGCCACTGAAGAATTGATCAACTTTACTTTCAGGTTGGATGATAATGCCAGATGCATACCTTGAAAGCCTTGTTAAATTTGCTTCGTATATACCAACAGATTCATCATCCTTTTGCTTAATCTCAAGGAACTCCTTTTCCATCTTTGTTCAAAGAATACGAGGGAAGTACTTACTAAAAAACAAGTTCTTGAACTCGTCCCATTCCATGGATTCAATTTCATCTTGGGGCCTTGTATTCTTAATAAGAGTCCACCACTGGTCTGCTTAACCTTCTAAATGGTAAACAGCTAGAATGACTTTATCATGTTCCGAACAGTGAGGTATGGAAAATATATTTTCAATGGTACTGATCCATTGTTCAGCAATAAGTGGATCAGAAGACCCATTGAAAGAAGGTGGATGTTTCCTCATGAAGGACTCAATAAAATATTGTTCCCTTCTCTTCTCATTCAGAAGTCCAGAATGATTCATAGCTTGCGTAAGTATAACAATAATATTTTTCACTCCATCTCCCATAACATTGGTTTGTTCAGGAGGAAAATCGTTGCATTGTCCATTACATTTATCAACACGGTTCCTTCGGGTTTCAGCCAACGTCTAAAAACCAAAAAGAATAGTGTGAGAGGAAAAAATAATGCTAGGGAAAACAACATAATAAAGGGGGAGTACCCTTGATATCTAACATCTTAGGTTTAATTCTAATATCATTACCATAATTCTAGGACTATAACCTATACTTATACTTAACCTTAGGGACATCCCTAGACATACCTTAGAAATATCTCTAGGGATCTCACTAAAGTTTTCGCATACTAGTTTCCAAAGGTTAACTAAACCTTTCCTCTGATACCAACTTTAGAGACCCGAATCTTGACGTACATGGACATTACATTACTTTTGCGGAATACTTAATACATAAAAAAAATAGGCACACAAGGACCGTAATATTTTAGTGTATTTGGAACTTGGAACGTAATCTTCTAATCGTGGTGAAAGATCTTCAACAACTCCCATAAAGATCTTCCCCTTTTGGTTTTCTTACCTAAAACCTTTCTTTAAATCCTGGGGAAAAGAAAACATATAAAGGGTGAGCTCAAATTCTCAGTAAGGGTAAGCATGGATAAAATAAAACAAATCATATACATTTGAACTTAAAAACATGAACATAATGTTTAAACATCAAAATATTGGGAAATGACATAAAACATGGCAGTACATAAGGCCTAGATCATAAAGAAACATTAATCATGATAAAATAGCATGGGAATAAAACATGTGATTGTGGAAACCATTAATCACATGATATGATTTCTATAGTAGCCAATGCATTGCTGCCAAGACCATCTTAGTGGACAAAGTCCCTTTCTGAATCGAGTTCACTCCTTATTCCAGTCCTGTATTACTGAACCGTATTAACTTACCATTCTAGCCATGTCTATCTCATGAGATATAAATCTTTACCCAATGCATTGGAGGGAGATATAGGTCCCACCAATCTCATAATGAAATCATTCTTACTTGTGACACAACATAAACATAAATCATTTATCATAAACCAAAGAATAAAAATGGGTTTCATAAACATCATCCCATCATAACATAATCCATATAAAAAAATGGATATCATTTCATTATAAGAAAAGTGAAACCATGTAAATCATAGAGACATTATACTCAAAACATACACATATGAAATAATGTCATCTTAGATGAAAAAATGGTTTTGATAAAACAATTTAAATGAATTCTTGAGGAAAATATCCTTTCTTCTTAAAAATCAATTTCTTTTCACAAAACATCATGCAATTTTAAAAGAAAGAGATTTTTTTGAAAATATTCACGAAATATTTTGGAGTAAGCTTCATGAAAATAAGGCTTTATAAAACCGTAAAAATCCTTTCATGCCGTATAAGTTAAAAAAACATTCTTCTCGTACTTTTTCCAGAAAGTCAAAAAAGTATCTTGTACGAAAAAAGATTCCTTACATACCATGTAGTAAAAGTAAATATGGATGAAAAGGAATTTAAACATACATGAAAAAATTTCTAGAAAACATGGACACAGATGATAACAATAACCCCAGTAAATACTTACGAATAAACAATCTCAGATAAAAACGAGATTGGAAAAGATATCCCTTACCTTATGTCTGATATAATTCGTATGTATCTGAACCTCCTGTATAATGATTTAAATAATGTCATTGAATTCTTAAAGAATCATATTCATTGTTATGATATCATATATGGTTCACTTATGACTTTATATTACCCGTTCTTTTGTAAATTCCATGTTAAAGCAGCATTTTGGGTAAATTTGTTTCATTTATCATACGTGTTTTGAAATGTTGTTCTTGATATTATTAATTATATAATGATTTAAATAATTCCAGAATGTAAAACATGATTTATATTTAATATATATTCATCATATACATATATTTATATGATATATCGATAAATGGAATGAAATACACCGTTCATGGAGACGGTTGTCCGTACATACGCATGAACACTGTTTTAGTTTCCTTATTGAATTGAATGGAATTAAGTAGATGAAATACATATATATATATATATATATACATAAATCCAGTATCATTATTATTTCATATATTTCATTATTATTCATTATATATACTTTATAATCATTCATGAATGGTTAACATGGAGAATGAATCTCATCGCATTGTGGAGACGGTAGTCCGTACGTACGCACGAGCGATGATATCATTCCCATGATCGTGGAATTGTTTTGAAGTGTATTTATAATATTTCAGAATCAATATCACTTTACAATAATCACATATAGTTATTTATGTACACCATTATACCCATCCAAGTAAGGTGATGGTCGAAAACAGATTACACCACGGCGTGGAGACGATATTCCGTACGTACGCACGCGCGGTGATTTCATTTTCTGTAGGATGGATAGAAGGTGAAATAAGATTGTTTCATATTTATAATAACATATCAGTATATAAGTAATACTTATTTTATTACTTTATAATGAGACAAATAAATAAGAACAAGTAGAAGAAGAAAGAAACTTGAGAGAATCGGAAGAAGAGATTACCTCTTCTTCGACGCACCTCCTTTAAGCTTTCTCTTAAGGAAGTAGAGTTGATATTTTGAGAAGACCAAAACCTCCAGAATGTTTCTAGGGAAGTGGAGAAGAGAAATTGGCAGAGATTGGCCGAGCTTCAAGGCTCAAAAGGGTGTGAAGAGAAGAGGTAAGGGGTTCCCTTTTTATAAGGGAGGAGAGGGGCACCTTTGGAAAAACGTCAAATATTATTTTATAATAAAGTCATATTCGGTTTTTAATAGCTCCAAATTGATTTATTTATAATATAAGGTGGGTATGGGTCTAAATACTCTCAATCAATATATTTTAGATAGTTTTGGGTCATTATATTAACCTTATCCTTTAGTTTTAACTCTTAGTTAATTAGATTGACATTTACCATGTCACTTTGTATTTTTATATTATATAGTTAATAAACATACCATATACATAAAATAGACCCCCAAGTGGTCCATTAATGATACACATATCATGATATAAGTAAAGTTTCCGAACCATATATTTTTAGGAATATAATAAGAATTAATAATATAATATTTGTTTTAAAAACTATTTTATGTCAATTTTGACACTATTTGGTAATGGATTTTTGTGAAAATCATAACAACATGATTAGCTCAAAAAAAGTTAATTAATTCAATACTAACATGTCAAATTAACCTAATAAAATTATTTTAATTCTTAGAAAGTCTCAAATTACATTTATTTGGGTATTTATAACATCAATTATTTTAATATTTCATTATTTAGGTAATTACTACATCACCATTGTGTCATAAATAACTTAAATTATTTAATGTCTAAAAATTATAAATAAAATACCATTAGGTAGGAAATATTTTTATATTTCTAATGAATAATTATAGTCGAATTTATCTTATGTATAAACCTATATTAAAAATGATTTTGTTATTAAACCTTGATTTTAACTATTTTAACCCTTCTTTAAATAAATTAATAATAAATGTCCTAATCTAATCCAAGTTGATCTAAATTGTAATATTTAATTACTAAGGTTGTTTTTGGTCGAATTAAACTTATCCAATAGAATTAGGACATGTGTTAAGGTAATAATAATATCATTTTTACCCTTAATTACCCTATTAACTTTTAACCGTGGTAAATAAAAGTAAAAAGTTACTATTCACCAATAATTATTTTCATCTCATTGAACCACATTTTAGTCCTTGATATTAACCGTGTCTCTCAGATTTTTGAAATTCCTCTCACAGAAGTGGTAAAATTAATTTTTATGTGAATTTCTAAATTCTCCTAGGAGGTGGGTAAAAGACGGTGTAAAGTTCAATAAAATTTTTATATATCTAAAATTATTATAAAATGACTCCAATTAATTACATTGAAATTATATAGGTATTATGTATCAATTTTGACCTAAAATAAATCTAAATAAAATAAATAATTATTTAAATAAAAAGTCGGTTTTTAAATAGTAACCTAGTGTTTTCACTATTCATCAAAAATTGAAAGTTTTCAGAAAAATACAAAAAATTCACCCTAAGCTAATTTCGATATTCCGAATCCAAAAATGAAGTCCATTTTGAAATATAAAATTTATAAAATTTCAAAAAGTGGGTATTACTATTCATAACGGCTAGTTTATATAATATTTTAATAACATATCGTTGTTTAGTGAAACTCGATATTGCGTACAACACACGCTATCGTGGAAGGTCGTGATTGTGTGTAAAGAAAGACAAGTCAGGGATGCATGTAGTGAAAGCTCCTTTTGGTGTAGCATACAACACAAGACATTAATGAAATTAAAAATAATATTTTCATAAAATCTCGTGGTGTTACACCAAGCATTGCTCACACGGGCTTAGGAGCTATGGAGGCAATGCCCGCATTAGGGGTCATATGGATACAATTAGCTAGGATGCTCAACCTTAGGTCCTTTGACCCCTTTAGGCCCCTGGCCCAAGTTTTCATTTAGGATTGTGTGTTGTGGGATGGACTCACGTCCTCATTCACATCAGGCTATTTCTCCACGGCACACATATCCCCTTGAGACATCCCTCCCTTCATTTATCAATTGTCCCATGGGAAAAGGCCCTGCCATGATTTTTGAGTCCCATCATTTAGGCTTCCATCACCTTCTATATCCAAAGGGCCCCCAAATGGCATGGATGCTCAGCCCAAGGTCTCTCCTACCATTATGAGCTATCACCCTTGAGGATTGCGAGCAACAAGTTAATACAAGTCTAGTGTTGCAAATATGGTCAACAGTTGATGCTTAATTTTTCACCCCCTTCTAGTGACACAAGGGTGGATACTATGTTGCGATCCTTCTCAACAGTTGTCCTCTATCATCATTTCCGCTTTGTGGTCTTGTATAGGAGTGATGATTCACCCTCTCTGTCCCATGCATATGACATTAAACTAGGCATATACTTTCTGGGATTTATGAACCTAAACAAAGGTCACCTTCGTCCTCACTGCAAGATGTTAAACTGCAATCTGGCCATGGAATTTTTTCCATAGACCAGACATAGGCCCCTTCGACTTTTTAGGCCCCAGGACCATGTTCTCACTTAGGGTTGTATGGTGTGGTGTGGGATTATTTCCTCATTCACGTCAGGTTACTCACCGTTCCAAATACATCCCTGGATTAGATACCTTTCCCCTACCTTCGTCCTCACTGAAAGACATTAAACTGAAAGCTGGAAATGAAATTCTGTCCATGGCCCAGCCTCCATACCCTCGGTCTTTTCGGGCCCCTAGCCCAAGTTCTCACTTAGGGTTGTACGGTGTGGTGCGGGATTATTTCCTCATTCATGGCGGGTTACTCGCCGCGCCATACACGCCCCTCATTGGAGTATATTTCCCTTATTTGCATCATCCTTTCCCCCAGAACTATGTATGGATTGATTCCCATCCTCATGGGATATATAGGACCGCCTGGACGTCTAGTATTTGGGTCCAGCCCCATCTCTTAGGAACCTTCCCATAATTTTGGCCCCTTGGCCAGCATTCTTCCAGAAGAGAGGTATACGGTGTGGTATGAGATTATGTACTCATTCACATTGGGTTTATTACAACCACACCACATACCTCTCTCCCTCTCCTGAGTGGCCTTCACTCCCTTTCCCTGCTCTCATCGCTTGAGTCGGCTGCCCTTAAGTTGGGTTCCTTGGCCCTCTCCGGTGATTCACCAATTGGCCCATGGGTACTCTGGTCTAGAACCTGGAGTGTCAGATTCTACCTCGACATGCTTTGACCCACTTTTCAAGCTTCATTTTTCTCTTCATTTGGGATTCCATTATCTTTCACATCCGAAGGGACCCCCAAATGGCATGGATACTAGGCCTAAGGGCTCTCCTACCATTACATTCCAATGCCCCTAAGGGTTTCAGACAAAAAAATCGATACAAGTCGCACATTGAAAATATGGTCAGCAGTCAAAGCTCTTTTGTTGTTCCCATCTCAGGCCACACGATATGGATGTTGTGTTTTGAACACAGGCAATAGTTATCCTCCATCAACACACCATCCCATTAAATCCTTGAATGTTTGATAAATGATTCACATTATTTTCCACCCCACTATGTCCAAATGGAATGTTGACACTCCTGGCACTATCCCTCAGTGAGAATTTGCACGTTAGGAGGACAAGAGCTGCGATAAGGCATCATTAGAGGCTCCAAACTGAATCCCATTTGGAATACGTTCTAGGTGTTGCAAAAACCTCTTCCTCCCTTATTTACCACACCATGTTTGACTCACATGGGATTATGAATTGGATTGAGGACTATGCCTACTTGGAAGGATTACGCTTCTCCTTGGTCCGAGCTCTAAAACCTTAAACTAAGATCTCTTTTAGAACTATGTGTAGCTTGATTCCCATTCCCATGAGATACATAAGAATGCCTAGACATCTCATATTTGGGTCCAGCTCGAGTTCCACCAATTTACCTCTTCTATTCTTCCTTCTGGGCTCTGTCTCCTATAGGACTACATGGCGTGGCGCATGTGGGATTATGCCCTCATTCACATCTGTTTTACAATAGCCACACCACGTATGCCCCTTTCTAGGAGTTATCCCCCTAATTCCTATCCCACATGACATTAAACTGTATGTTGTCCCGCACGACGTTAAAAGGCACCTTCAAGAACTACACGTGGATTGATTCCCATTCCCATGGGATACGTAGGAACACCTAGACATCTCATCTTTGGGTCCAGCTAAACTGGGGGCTAGCCTCTCTTGTCCCATATCCTCTAACCTATTCTGGCCCCTCGGCCCGAGGTTTCCTCCTCGGAATCGTGCACGGTATGATGTGGACCTCATCCTCATTCACGCCGGGTATTCTTTATCACACCATGCACATTACATATTGAACCTCACCTATATGGTATATTCCTAAGCCACATGAATCTAAACTATGCTGCCTAGTTCCACATGACATTACACTATTGCGTCTATACCTCGTGATGTTAAAATTCACAGTGGGTCCCGTCACATGACCCTAAAGTGTGAAATTATAATCCTGGATGCATGAAAAAAACTACACTGCATCGTGGTGTCCTCACTCGAGGGGATATCATGTTTGGAATCAATCACACACCATGCCATTTTTCAATGACTGTACATGGCTTGATTCTTGTGTTGATGCCTGGACTTTCTATCCTAGGTCCATCACTTCACAAAAAAAAGCAATGCTCATTCATCCTTAAGGACAAACACGATCTATCAAATATCGCTTCTTTTGGTGCAAGGGACAGACCCACACAACCTTATTATCTCTGGCACTGGTATCTTAATGCTCCATCTCCAGAACTACATATGGATTGATTCCCATCCTCATGGGATATATAGTAATGCCTAGACACATTGTCTCTGGGTCCAGCCCTAGGGATCTAAAATCATTTCCTCTCTTTCGGCCCCTCATCCCGAGATCGTTGGGGAACATGTGGTGTATCACATAAATCATGGGTCCTCATTCACGTCAGGTTTTGAAAAACAATGCACCATGTGCCTCCCATGTCTTTTCCCAACCTGGTCCGAGTTCTATGACCCTAAACTTTGATCTCCCTATGGGAACTACACGTTGGGTTCAGCTACTTCACCGCCCTGTGCCCAGTTCCTTAAATCAATCCCCCTTAACGGATCATCCTATGACCATTAAGTTGGAAGTGTGCAATCCCAGGACCCTCATCCTTAGGAAGGGACTCGACTCCCTCTATCTGATACACCTTATAAGTCGTATTCATATGCATTTTGACAAAGAGCCTGGAGTGAGGAATTTTCGCAGGGACATTCCCCTCATTCCATGTCCAATCTTTGTGAGATCGTTATTTGGATCCTCATCCTCTTCAATTTCTGAAGGGATCCCCTTTACAGCCTAGTCTGATACCACATTGGCTTACCTACCATCTTGGGCCAACATCCCTGAGGACCTTAGACGACATTTGCGACATGTCCCGTGTTTGAAATATGGTCAAATGTTGACCCACCTTTGTCTGTCCCCATTATAGGATAGCGCGAAGTGGAGGCTGTGTTTTGAACATGGTAAACAGTTATCCCCTATCGCCATGCCACCATCATTGTGGTCTAGATCTCGAGCATCATGATTCACATATTTCCACTTCCTTATGTTCAATAGGAATTCCAGCATACTCGGCTTTGCTCCTTCGCATATCTAGGTGCGTTATATAGGCGAGTTAGCATCATTGGGGCGTCATTCACCTAGCATCCCATCTCCCCTAACATGCGCCTTCCTGTTCTAGGAAAGTCCCATCACTACTCCTTGTTTCCCACAATGTGAATGAATCACTTGGGCTTAGTAGTTCTGGTCGGACGTGTACTGGTGGAGTCACATAACTCCCTTTCCGACTGCTTTTCCTCGGGCCCAACCTAATTCTCACTTTTGGTATCTTGACCTAAAGAACTTCCTATGGGGATACGTGGTGTGGTGAATACTGCTTATGTCCTTGTTCACGTCGGGTTTATAGCTACCGTACCACTTACCCCCTTCCTAGGATCTCCCCTTCCACTCTCCATCCTATCATATGACGTTAAACTTCACGAGTCCATATGTCCTCAGTGCATGACAATAAACTACGATTCTACCCTAAACAAGTTCAGTATGCCCCATGTTAATCATGGGATACACCAGATCCCTTTCCAAAGAGGTCCTTCTCAGAAGTATGTTTGATCCATGATCATATGGATACGCCCACCTAATGTTCCTTCACCTCAGTGGTGTGATTTCAAGAGTCTTGGACTCCATTCGAATAACCCACCACTCCAACTCCATGCTTTGTGTGCCCCTTCATTCGGACCCTCGTCATCTTTCATGTCTAAGGTAACCCCTTAACAGTATGGATTCTCAGCCTATGGATTGCCTACTATCCTGGGCCAATGTTCTGGAAGATAAATGGATGATATTTCAAGTCAGGCCCTGTGTTTCGAATATGGTCAGTGGTCGATCCTCATTTGTTATCCCCATTTTAGGCTAATGTAATAGGGGTACAGTGTTTCAAACATGGTCAATAGTTATTCTTCATTTTCATGCCATCCTACGGTGTTCCTAATTTTGTGTGTCATGATTCACACTTTCCACTCCCCTATGTTCAGATTAATTCCAACACCCCTAGCATAACCCCGCTCATGCACTAGTGCACCCTGGGGAAGCAACGATTCAACTGTTTTGAGGTCCTCATCCTCTAGCTGGGCCTCTCCCTTTCCTTCTGGAAATCCGGATTGGTTGTTCAAAACCCTCGAATGCCCGAAGCTTGGTTTTCACTCTTACATTTGGGTGAAGTAATAAGGTGGTCATCCATTGTTTCTCACACTAGGACCAACCCATGTGAGCTTAGGGACTGATCACTAGATGTTCCATGAATATCACGGGAATGAAAGAAACCAATACAAATAATGTAACTCATGAATGCACATGGAATAAAACAATAAAAGCATGAAAGTATGTTTGAGGGTTTGTAATCATTACAGTACCAAAGGGTTGATCCCTCCCATGGATGGGTTAACCCCATCAAAAGAGCATTGCAAATCTTCCACCCTCTGGCTTGTGGAATCTAGGATTTGTTGTAACCTTTTATGCTCCCGCTCCTCATCAGTGGTGATGTGGTGTGATTCATCATCCAAAATTCAGTCATGCTCCACGTTGGTCCAAATGACGGTCATTTCTATAGAGGCTTTCATAATTCGCTCTTCGGCCACTGCCAGCTGGGCCTTCAATCATATTATTAGCTCTAATTGCACGTTGAGGGAGGCCGAGTGCTCACCCGTCCAGACCTCCACCCATTGAGCCTCGTTTTCAGCCTCCCGGAGCTTCTTGATATTCACCGCTTTCTTCCGATGCAAGCCCACAATTAATCCACGGTCATACTCCCAAATATTCTCTGCTATAAGATCTCATATGGGAATGTGGGGACGCTGGGCAACCACTCCCCCGACACACAGTTCGTGTATTCGTGAATGAACTCTATCCATATCATCCAGCCATTGCACTTGGGGGGTGTCATCAATGAAGCACTTGATCAGCTTCCACGATCGGTGATAGACTATTTTTCTATCCTCTTCATCAAAGGTCGTCTCATCCCAGTCGACGCAGTTGGCAGACTCATATACAGGGAACACCCCCAGGAACTCGTCAGCAGGGTCCACATCTAGTGTTTGATCGGGTATGGCATGGCTTGGGAAGTCCGATCGATCCTCATCATCAGATCCCACCTCAATGATCTCAGGATCAGCCCCACTAACGGTCCCACCAGTGATCGGGAGCACCGCCGCTTGGCCAGTTTAGATCTCCGCCTCCACGATCACCGACATTCCCCTGGGAAAGGAACCGCCAGAAGTCCCATCCAACATCACTAAGGTGGACCACACCATCCTAAGTTCTATTCATACTAAGAGGGGAACAAATTTCGTTATCCTAGTAAATGAGTGGCAGTCATGAATTGCGCGAAGGAAACATACTGAGGTTGAAATCTCGGTCTTGTTCCTGGTTTGTTGCTATGGGGACCCCAAGACGTGGCCCTTCATATATTGTAGGGAAGTCTGAAAACTCCAGGGGAGACATCTCAGGTACTCTGGCCCCGCTAGGTGTACTAATCCCCATAGCAGCAGGCACAGATCCCGAAGGCCCTGCATCTGCATCTGTTGTAGGGCAGGAGCGGGTTTGGTGTATGAGGTTCTCCGACACAGTTCAAATATTTGTAAGGAATTAAAAATGTCCTAGAAAAATACCCTGAGGAAGGGGCTTAGGATGATACCACAAGGGCCTCTACAAATGCCTCAAGATCAGAGCCTTGATCACAAACTTTTCCCTCCTCCAATGGGATCCCTCTACCGGCCACCTCCCCCCAGGAGGACTCATCTGATTCTTCCGGCAGAGGATAGAGATCTCTCTTTTCAGCAGACGATAACTGTGGAGGGGTCATTTGATCCAACAACACCTTCACCCAGTCTTTCATTGGACGCGAGGCACCTGGAGAGTGGAAAAAGTCCTCCAACTCGGTCAGGTATTTCTCTGCCTCCTCCCAGGGTACTACAATGCCAGCCCTGATAGGGCTAATTCCCAGAAAGTCCATACCAAGATAGTTCAAGTGTTTCCACATCTCGGATGGGCCGAAGAATTTCAGGTTGACATCCCAGATGTCCCAGGCCTCCAGAAAGGCAGCATTCTCTGGCATGTCTATGTGGAGAAACCGCTTCCCAGGCGCCTGAGTGAATATTCTGTGGAATCCTCTCGGTGGCCTCCCTTATGGATAGCTCTATTCTTCTACGACCACATGGTCTGTTGCTGTTGCTGGATCCACTGCCACTACCTCCTCCTTAGATGGTACGGGCCTCACCGTCACGAAATCCCCACCACCATGGGATGTCCTTTCCGCCTTTCGACCCCGACATCGAGGTTGGGGAGGCACAACATCACTGGCCCGAACAGTTGGCTGTTTTAGCATCTTCCCCAGGTAATCCGCCTCCCAGATTTTGAAATATTCTTTCACTAACCTGAAGATGGCCGTGGGTTTAGGAATTTCATTCCACATCTTTCCATCTTCCTGTGTGAACATGAGCCACATCTGCCTCATCACACACATAAGTTCCTTGTGGTGCACCCCTAAATAAATCTGTGGGGTTATCCACTGCATACACTAAAATTTCTTGGAGAATCGGTGTAGGATGTTCAGTACACAGAGAGGCTCACAGTTTTTCTCTTTCCACCAGGACCCCACCTCTAAAGGCCTAGATATAGGACCTGTTATCTTTCGTTACTTTCCCATCATCATTAAACACACTAATTGACAGTGGGAACAGATGAAAGTTGAATTCCTCTATCTTCCAGATGCAGTTCAGTACCTCTTGGACAATTAGTTTAGCTGGAAAGATCTCCAAAAAATTCAGAATAGATGGAAGAAAGTTTGATCCTTGATGGGATATGGGGTTTGGATATTCATAGACCCCCATGTGTGCCACTATCCACCCATAAATGAGCTGTAACGACCCACATATCCTCCTCGCTGATATGACACAACATCGTGTACAGCTTGGCGAGCATCGAGATTCCAAGGTTCACCGAACCTCCTGTCTTCAGCATGGACACCATGATAAATGTCCTTGTTCGGACGCCCATATTCGTATCCCTCACCGGCAAGATCCAACCGTAGATGAGAGTAGCGATGAATGCCGCCAGCCTGACTACCGGTTGTTGCTCAGTGCTGACACTAAACCCCCATGTTTTCCACAGGATTTCCTCCAGGATCCACCAGTACGAGTGATCCTTTCCCCATTGAGCCCCCTTCGAGAAATAAGAGGCCTCACCAGAAACTTTTTATTTTCTGGGAAATTCAGAAACTTCTTGAACCACCATTTGAAGTGGACGTCTCTCACTGCTTCCTTGTCCTCTCCCAGCACCAGCTCCATCAATGTCATCTCCAGCGATGACATTTGTTCTGGATCCTCCCACACACCCATAACGGGGATGAATTCATCACACATCGCCCCCAGTATCGGGACCCCCAAGATCCAGTGCACATCCTATAAACTAATTCTAACCTCCCCCTGGTGCAAGTGAAAGGTATTATTCCTCGATGAACACCTGCTCAAAAACTTTGGCATAAACTACTTCAGTTGGTAGATATGAAATTGGGAGGCCCAAGCCACCTCGTATAGGACCAATCTCCTCAGTTCTACCCTGAACTCCACACACGAGGCACTTACCCAGTAAGCTAGGCCCAGTGATCTGTAAAGTTTCCACCCTGGAGTAGATCCCACTCATTAGACCATCCCTTCCCCGGGTTGCTCAGGGCTACCTTCAAGATCATCTAATATGGGGGGGGGGGGATGTCTACAACTACAATTCCCTCCCGTCAACATTTTTTAGATGTTTGTACATAAAATCTACAATAACAGGTGTGAAGTACTCCCAGGCATGGCCGTCAGCCGCCCTGAACCATTGGGGCTGGCATGATGTGCTCTTAAACTAGTAAGTCGGATCGTCCCTACTTGCTTTAGAGATGAAGACGTCATCCCTTAGCCCAAATCCATATAGTGACAGCCTCTAACATAGTGGAAAGTGCCTCTAGATTTTCGACAACAGATCCACCAGAGAATTGTGGTCAGAGTGGCTCTGTATCAACACCGCTAGACCCAAGCTATTCGTCATCTCATCCTTTTGGGTAGCATCCAAAAGGAACCCTTGGCATCCTCCTAGTGAGCCATTCAGTTTTAAAGTTTGGAAGTTCGTTGGGTTGGTTCGTG